>CAUVWQ010000023.1:0-229000 GCA_963555705.1 Ligustrum vulgare | reverse complement strand
TATTTAGGATACATTAGGGTGGAGCTAGAAATATAGATAAAGAAGAAAATGAAATTGAAGAGAAGGAAGGGAAATTATATATGACAGAATAATTCTTTAATTTGAAGGAGAAGGAATTGAGATCTCAAAGTTCTACCGGTAATCATCTTGTTCAGTCATAATATAAAGAATGAAGAGAAATTCTAATTTGCATAATATTTCTCCATGTTTCAACATTTGGGGTAAGTGGATATACTTAATAAAGAGAAGAACTTTGGAATAGAAATGGACGAACAAAATATGTTTTTATATAAAGGAACAAAATTGGAATTAGAGCTTTTATTCCATTAGTGACTTTAGACTCAAATCCACCGGTTCAAAACTTATTTAGAAATTTCATTGTTATTTCAGGAGCTGAGGTGAAGTCGAACAATCTATCGACCAAATTAATCATCATCTAGGCTATGGACTAGTGAGTGGAAAAACTTAATTATTTTCAAATATTGATAATTGCTTATATAATAACGTTAAACGTGATTATGTGCTTTAATTGTCCAATTACGTGATTATTTTGAAATATTAGGAAAATATGAGATTAACATGATTATGTGATTTAATTGTCCAATTACGTGATTATTTTGAAATGATTAATTGTGAAAAGTAATGTGATATTGAAAACCATCAAAAAGTACACATGATTATATATTTCTTCTAGGTCACTGAAGGGCTTTTACTGTGTTCTGTACTGCACTGAGGGTTCTTGACCGGGTATGAGATTACCCTGAGGCGGTCTGACCATGTATGATATAGTTCACTGATGGGTCTTAGCCGTGTTCTAGAATTGATTATCAGATGTTTTGAGACTAGCCCGAGAGGCGGTCTGCTAGCATATGACCAGATTACAGATTATATTCGGTGGGTACATTTTGGTGAGAATTGTTAGGGTATGGCCATACCTAGAGATTATAGACTGTGTTGATATATTATGGATAATGTTAGATTACAAATTGTGATGATAGTGTAAACAGATAATGTTATTTTTCGGCATGAAGAGTATGTCTCTCTTCTTGACTACGATATACGAGATTACATTGTGAACTCAACTTTGAGTAAATTCATATAAATGAGAAAATATAGTTATTTTCGAAATTCTCCACTCATTGAGTTTTCAACTCATTATTTTCCCACCATTTTCTTGATAGGTAATAGTTGAGTTATGGAAGCCTGAAGAGCCTGTTGATTTTAGAGCCACACCTGTACGACATGTCAAGGTTACCATTTCAATTAGACTAAACATTTCATATCAATTGGGGCCCACATTATTTTAATATAAAATGATTTTTCATTATTTAGCATTTGATTAGTAGTAGATCATAGTCAGCCTTGGTGGTGGGTCCGGCATTTAGCTGGCATCCATCATCGGCGCACACCATGTCTCGAGTCCATTAAGGTCATTTGGGGCAGGTCGTGTCAAATGCACCCAAATCGTTGATCTCAAATTCAGCTGCAAGTCTCTTTTTTAGTCTCTTTAATTCTTCGTTGTCGTCACCTGTCAAGACTATATCATCCACATAGACAATTAAAATTGCAACCTTACCTTCTATACCATGTTTATAGAACATAGTATGGTCAGCTAGGCTTCGACAGTAGCCACAACTTTTCACTACTGTCCCAAATTTCTCAAACCAAGTTCTAGGGGATTGTATGAGACCATATAAAGATTTTTTCAGTTTACAGACTTTGTTTGATCACAATTTTCCCTCAAACCCAGGTGGAAGATTCATAAATACCTCCTCCTCAACGTCTCCTTTTAAAAAGGCATTTTTTTACAACTAACTCGTGCAACGGCCAATTGAAATTTTCATAGTGAAAACCCACTTGCAACCTACTGTTCTTTTCTCCTTAGGTAAATCAACTATCTCCCACGTGCCATTTTTTCTAAGGGCATTCATCTCCTCCATCTATGCTAATTTCCAATTTGGATCATCAAGTGCTTCCTGAATGTTTCTTGGGACAAACAAGTGTGATATTTTTGAGGTAAAAGCCTTTTGAGTATTGGAGAGTTTTTCATAAGAAAGCTATTGGGCTATGGGGTATTTGAAATTTCTTGTAAGAGCTCGAGCTCTGGTTCCTTTTCTAATGGTTCTTGATTAGTAGAAGTAACATGAATTGAAGATGAGTTAGGGACATAATTACATGTGATATTAGAAGGTCCAGTTCCCAGAGGTTGAGATTGATCATTTCCAAGAGGCATAAGCTAACTTTGATCATTTTGATGATGTCTTCTCCGAGTATAAACCAAAGGCACAGTATTGGGACCATTTGTTCCCAGTTGTAGTGATTCTCCCCCTGTTTTAGATATAGTAATACTCGGCACTATATGACTATGATTTCCTTCACTGGTTTCATTGGTTTGATCACATTTATTCTGACTTTGACTCTCCGAAATAACGGTAGGATGCGAAGAATGAGGTGAAGTTGTCGTAATCATACTTGGAAAAGGAGTAGGAGTTGAACTTATATTTTGTAAATGACTAGGAGGTTTATCCCAAAACATTTCTTCCATTACCACATTCTCCCCCTGAAGAGAGTTTTTTTGAAAGTAGGGTTTATTTTCAACAAAAAAGACATCCATACTCACAAAGAATTTTCGTGTCTTGGGGTTATAGCACTTATATCCCTTTTTATTAGAAGCATATCCAACAAAAATACATTTTTCAGCCCTAAGATCAAGTTTGGACCAAGTATTATTAGGTATATGAACAAAAGCAAGGCAGCCAAACACCTTTAGAGGTAAATCCGAGTATATCCATGATAAGGAAATGTTTTTTTGGAAACACTCTAGTGGCGTTCTATATTTTAAAATACGTGTAGGTATTCTGTGAATCAAATAAGAAGCTTTTAAAATAGCTTCCCCCCAAAGATATTTAGGAACATTTATTGAAACCATGATAGCACGAGCCACTTCAAGTAAATGTTTATTTTTTCACTATGCAATTCCATTTTGTTGGGGGCATATCAACACAAGTAGATTGATGATGGATACCTTTTTGCTTCAAAAACTCCCCAAAGTTTCATTAATATACTCGGTTCCATTATCGGTGTGTAAATTCTAATTTTTGCTCGAAATTGAGTTTCAACCATTGTATAAAAATTCTTAAAAAGTGTTCCAACCTCAGACTTCTCATTCATCAAATAAATCCAACACAAATATGTATGATCATCTATAAAGCTAACAAACCATTTTTTTCTAGAGATGGTAGCAACTCTTGAAGGTCCCCACACATCACTATGTATTAAATAAAATGGTTTTGAAGATGTATAAGGTTTTGGCTGGTAAGTAGTACGATGACTCTTAGATAAGCAACAACTTTCACAATAAAACGAAGAACAATCAAAACTCTTAAATAAAGTAGGAAACAAATGTTTAAGATATGGAAAGCTAGGATGTCCTAGTCTTAAATGCCAAAGTATTATTTGATCATAAACAGAATTAGAACTAACACTACTAAGGCCCTGAGCCTTTTTATTACTGGATAAGTCACTATCAAAGTAGTAAAGTCCATCTATCATCTTAGCACTGCCAATCTTCTTCCCCGAGTTTCGGTCCTGAAATTCACAATAAGAATCACAGGAAATTACACAACAATTAGATTCTTTTGTTAGTTTACTAAAAGACAAAAGGTTACAGGCTAGTTTAGGAACATGAAGAACATATTTAAGATCTATATTATGAGACAATTTTATCAAACCTTTTCCTGCAATAGGTGAGAAACTACCATCTATATTATGAGACAATTTTATCAAACCTTTTCCTGCAATAGGTGAGCAACAACATGGTGAGTAAGTGCTATAAAGATTGGAAAGGCTGGTCATATGGTGAGAGGCTCCAGAATCGATGATCCATGGAACAATATTTGATGAACAAGAAAGGGCATTAAGTGTACTATCTATTTGTGCAAGAGAACCACTAGGAATACCAGATGAGAAATTAGATTCTAGAAGCTTCAGAAGATGATCCATTTGCTCCTTGCTTAAGGGACTTATCTCAGCTTCATTGGTACTTTGAACCAGACGACTATTTGTCACTGTGTTTGCTACTCTTCCAATTTGCTGGTTTTCCATGGATTTCCGAACAAGTCTCTAGGATGTCGCGGTTTGTTACAATGGTCACACCAAACCCTTGCCTTCTCTTCGGTTTTACGCTGAAAATTGACTGCTTTATTAGCAACAGTCTCAGCAACAATAAGGGAAGAACTCTCAACAGGAGTTTTCTTCCCCAACATTACATGTCTGCGGCTCTCTTCTCTTCGAACCTCAGTAAACACCTCACCAATTGAAGGAAGTGGAGTCCTACAAATGATCCATCCCCTTACTTCATCAAACTCCACATTGAGTCTAGCAAGGAATTTGTAAATGCGATGAGCCTCCACTGTCTATTTGTAGTGCTTGGCATATTCAGGGGATTTCCATTCATAATCAATTAACAAATCCAAATCTTGCCAGAGGCACTTCAATGAATTGAAGTACTTAGTAACTGTGTCATCTCCTTGTTGAATCTCACCAAGTTTTAGAGTCAATTCATACACCTGACTCTGATTTCCCAAATCAGAGTACATTTGACTCACGTTGTCCCAGAATTCTTTGGCCGTGGAGTAACACATATAGTTGGATCTAATATCCTCGTCCATGGAGTTCAAGAGCCATGTCATGACCATCGAGTTTTCTGCTTCCAAGTCATGTATGTTGGGTCCTCTAATTATGGTGCCTTCTTGTCTCATGTCAAGTATCCAATCCTTCCCCGCCCTCTGATGTACATCCAAATAGACTGGGACCACCGCAAATAATTATCACCATTAAGGCAAATAGTGGTGATCTGAACAGAGTGTGAATCAGTATTGGGGGCTTGGGTTACAGGATTGGTTATTTGATTTGAAGACCTTGTTGACATGGAGGAATCAGACATGACTATAAAAACTTGCAGAAAATAATTTTTTTAGGGTAGCTCTGATACCATGTAAACTAGAAAATAACAGTAAATATTGATGAACTTTTTTATATTCATTCACTACTAATAAGTTTACATAGAGCCTCCTTATGTAAGGGAATACAAGCATAAATTAAGGAAACTAATTTTAATAGTTATCTAGCTTAACTAATCTCCTAATTTACAGCATTGGCTAATATTTTATCTACAACAAATATTAACAACTAATAGATTTCCTGACTTCTTTCTTTTTCAACACCAACACTAGACAGTTAATGTCTTTTTTAAATTAAAAAAAAAAAATTAAACCTGCTAGGATTACTATATAAATAAAGATAATACTAGCCTTTCAACCGCATTAGTAAAAAGCTCCAGTTCTTCTAATGTACCATACACGTCATATATATCATCTATGGTTGTTACCAAAGAAGTGACCTTGCAGGTCGACATAGTTTGAAATAATCCATATTGAGGTTCATATTTTGCTCCAACACTCTAAAAGAAACATTCTACCAGCCGATCCCTCACAAACGGCAATTTTTTGGCAAGGTATGTTCTTTTCCACCAACTACTCATTGAAAAATAAAGAAAACGAATAATTGTAACGTTTGGAATTCAAAATATGACATATTTATATGTCCATTAAATATACCTAGAGCGAGAGATTTTAACTCTTGCTGGTGTAATGGTTGAACAATGTTGAAATGCAGCTTAGCGAACTCGACCACAATTGGATTCATGTCTGGTCTCTCCCCGTATACAGTTATGAACCATCTTGACTCTGCTCTATGTCAACCATGTATCTCTACAGCGGGTCACAGTTCTCCTTAGCTAAATGGGTTAAATTAACAAGGAATTTATAAGTGACAACAAACTACCACAAATTCATATCTCTATCTTTTTGTTGAAATTGTCGGATTTTATTATGTGATCTAATTGTTAACTCACCTCTCGAATTATGAAAACAACCATTATATCATGAATTGGTGATCAAGCAACGCAAGCATTAAAAGCAATAATAAAATCAATATATAAATATCAAAACAACAACTTGAGAATCAAAATTAAACTAAAAACATTAAATCTATTTCGTCAATCCCGATTAACAATTTAGCTACTGATCATGTTCTTGGGAGAAAAAATAAATAAATAATGATGAAAGTACAATCTGGAGTTTGAAGAATTTCACCATCAAGAATCCACCCCAACCGTGTTATACCCTCTATTCGTTCCAACCAGTCGTGTGCATTTTATTCCTTCCAGTAGTCTTCTCCACAATTAAATCGAACAGACAGCTACTTTTATTGGCACCAGTCGAGTATGTTTTTCCAATTAGTTCCTCTCGATTTCTCTCCAATTGCAACCTCAGTTTGTTTGTATTTTAATTTCCAGCCCCATCTTTGGTTTATATCCAGCTACAACTCCCTTCTTGTTTCAGTCGCAGCCGACCTCTTTGTATTTAACCCGTGAGCCTCTCAATTTAACCATCCGTGTATGTATATCTTCCCAAAGCTTCCTAACTTCCTCTACTGCCAACCACTCTTGTGTATGTATATATCTATCTCAATTCTCCACAGCTGCTCTCCCTCTTTTTAATGAACAAAGAAGTATGTATATATGTGTGTGTGTATCTAAACTCCAATCAGTCATGCAATAACTTCGGCCAAATTTTTTCCTTGCAATTGATTATGAGGCCCAAGTAATATTGGTGTAGGTTCTACTACTAAAGCCTCATTTTTTCCAAATAATTCATTTTGGCCCCTTGTCTTCGTTTTATCGTCAATTGCATCCAAACTTGAGTATTTCCATCCAATTGTTGAATAATTACTTCAATTTCTCATTTTCTTGATTTTGGGATAAAAACCTGAAATAATTTAAATAAATACAAACTAAGTAGAATTTATTCGAGAAAAACAAAATAATATCCTAATTTTGACAGATAAATATGTGTATAAAATACACTTATCAAACCCACCCAAACTAGAGTATTTGTTCGTCCTCGAACAATGTAACTAAACTACAAATGAAAAATAACAAAAGCAATTATTTTTGTTTTGTCAACATGTATACCAACTGCCTCAATAGTCAAAATCAGCTCACGCTTTGAGCAAGAGTTATGAACAACACGGCAAAATAATTTCTAGTTATCTCATGCCAAATTTTCAAGTGTGTGTGTGGATAGCCAATATCAAACTTCTACTCATGCAAAGGATGTACCTAACACTATGTTGCTTGTTATATACAATCAAGCCCGAATCCCATGTGGTCACTCAAATGAATCTAATGATTTTCCTTGCATCGCTCATGGATGATCACAACTTACTGCTTTTCTCTCGAATCCTAAGGTTCCTTCTATTCATGTGGTTTCTAAACATCAAAATTTTGTATTTTTCCACATCAGGTGGTCAGAATTAGTAACTCTACCCAAAAAATCAAAGGTAAGCGGTTCCCTAATCCATGCCTTTAGTATCAAATTCTCAATCAACAAGCTTATACCATTTTTTTTTTATATATTTTTTTATGGACGAATCTTTCTGTTTATATCCATGTCTTTTACCATCTTTGTGCAGAACTTTTCATACTTGCTTTCTATATGACCCCTGTAGCGAGATTTGGGTCGGTGACTCCCAAGCCAGACGACTCTAGGGCACCAGGTTTGAAAGACCTCTCAGACTTAATTACTCAAGTAATAAAGGCTTAAATAGAAAAGTTAAAGATGTTTTAGCTTCTTATGTGTAAGTCCACTCTCCGTCCTTGCTTTCTAATTGACCCCTGTAGCGAGCTTTAGGCCGGTGACTCCCAAGCCAGACAACTTTAGGGTACTGGGTTTGAAAGACCCCTCGGACTTAATTACTTGAGTCAAAAAGGATTTTGAAGAGCAGAATAAGACCTTCAACATTTTTCTGTTTTTGTGCTGGCAATAATTTGTAACCGTTGACCAAGACCTCTTCAACCAATGACACATTTCAGGAACTACAGACCATTAAAAGTTCAAGCCTACCTTCACCACTTCTTCCCACCCCCAAAATGCTCTTAAGCACGTTTAGATTCTATGTTTTAAAGGGTAGGATGTCTCTAGATCTAAGTTTAGGGATTAATAGTCATTCCTATGTTAAATGTGCATAATAATTGCCCCACACGTGTTAAAAAAATCCCTACATGAGTATCTATCCACTAATGGCTATGTGCGCAATGTAGATGAAACCTAGCAAGTGATAACTAGTTCATAAAATTCATATTTTCATGTTGTCCAAAATACTACGTCCTAGGCAATAAACATCTCAACAAAGTTTTCAATTTTTAGTTTTTATTTTTTTTATGAATCCCAAAAATAAGGTATCAAATGAACAAAATAAAGAAATGAGATACCAACCAACCAACCCCCCCCCCCCCCCAAAACTAGAAAGTTACATTGTCCTCAATGTAAAAGAAAAGATATATCAATTAATAACAATATATAAAAGAGGAGTTAAGTACTTTCCAGGTTTAGAAGAGCGATGTGATAACTTGAAGATTGGTTTTGATTCCACTTTGATGGTTTCGACCTGTTTCTTATATTTCCATGCTTGATTTGAAGCGTTACAAGTGGTGTGTTCCTAGCAACTAAATTGAAATAGATCAACACCAACAATCCCAACTAAAACATAGAGAAATTTGAATATTCAAACATGGTCGACCATTAAGACCATTGCAATTATCATGCATAATTCCTCAAAGTATGCAAAATCATACCTATGATTTGCTCTTGATGTGATAAGAGCAACGAGGTTAAAACAATGTGATGCAAAATTGTTAGCTCATGGATGATGTATGAATTAGAACCAAAAATGACACTTGAAGATCAAATCAAAGAGGTTGGTGCTAGGGATGCTTACTTCAGAAATTCCAAGAAAAAAAAATGCAATTACTACCTAAAAATTTAAATGTAAAGCTGTAAATAAAGCAAAATAAATAAAAGGGATAGAAAATTGGGTTGCCTCCCAATAAGCGCTCTGTTTATAGTCTAAAGCCCGACTTTTGAACATGACTTCAAGGCACTAGAAATAATGATTTTGATAATTTGCTATATTTGCTGAAGTTGCCTTTGCTACAATACATACTTTTGCTCCAAATTTTTATGCTGCCCTATTCAAAATCAGAGTTAATATTACCATCAGATTCAAACTCAACTATGTATATTTCGATCTTTTCTTCGGGCCCCATCACAAAATCAATTTTATGAGAATCAATTGGGCACAAGGATTGCTTGATAGATACACCTGATAAGTGTATTTTATACACTTATTTCTATCCTAAAAGTAGGATTTTAATTGTTTGTTCAAGAATATTTTCCATTTATTTCGTTGTTATTTGTTTATATTTCAGGAATAACCCAAAAGTCAAGAAAGTAAAGGAATTGAAGTCAAAATCAAGCAATTGGATGATAAAAGTGTGAAAATCAAGAGTTGTTGAAGTAGATCAAAGGGCCAATTAGAAGAAAATTGAAAGAAATAATCAAATTGTGAGAAATCAAAAGTTTGGGGACTCAATTGTATTGATTGGAAGTTGATGGACTAAGATGCAATAAAGGTTTGAGGACCAAATTGTAGCAAATGAAAAAAAATTGCATGGAAAATTTATAACCCTGCGGTCGCATGGTGTAAAATCCATGCTGTCACATGACCTCATAAAAAAGGAACAAAGTTGAAATTGTTATAACTGTGGTGTCACACCAATTTGTACTGTGCGGTCGCATTGTTTTCAGGGTTGGGCGGACTGATGGATTTTTTGCTCGATTTTCAGCGGATTTCTCTTATTTTTTACCAAGGCTTCGAGAGATTCTATATATACCAGACTTGGGACAAGAAATTGGGGGTTCCCAACTTGCTCAATTCATGCCAAAATGATGTCAAAGTGCCGAGGGATCCATGCCAAGCCAAGAACACAATTGAAGACTGAAGATCAAGGGATGAATAGGGTGACATCTATCCATTTTTCTTGTGACTTTTATTCCATTATGTGTCTAGGCTAGGTTTTAAATGTTAGAATTGTAATGTTTAATTTAATTAATTCATGGGTTTGAGCAATTGATGCATGCTTTTATTATTATGCAATTACTTGATCAACAATTGTATGATTTTAGGTTATGTTTTCTCAAGTTCGAAAGATTAGGAATTCATTTGACTAGCTTCAATTGCCATAAAGTCCAATAGGGGATAGAAATATACTCCTATACTTTGTGTTATCTACAATAGTATTCACAGTTCTTCAATGTTTTATTGCACATTAGTATTCAATATAGAAATATAGTTGGGTCGTGTGTAGGAATAGGCATTAATGCTTGTCCGAAAGGGAGTTTTGAAAACATTAGGAATATGGACTTTCAAAACCACGTGAATTATTATTAGACAATTAGAGTAATGCATAATTGATGGAACTAATGTGGATTTTCAATTCTAGCATATTCATTTTATAGTTTTTACAAAAGAAATTTTCTTATTTTTTTGTTAAGTTTTCAATATCAAAATTTTCAAACTAAATCAGAGTATCTCTTGTTCCGGTTAAGGTAGTAGTCTAAAATATAATTTAAAATAATCTCTGTGGGATCGATACTTGGACTTACGTCCACTTTATTACTTGCGCGACCCGTGCACTTGCGGAGCGATCAAGTTTTTGGTGCCGTTGCCGGGGATTTTTTTTTAAAATTTTTTTTTAGATTATTTTCACTAATTCGGACTTTTTACTTGTTTTAATTTAATTTAATTTTATTTTTATCTTAGGATTTTTTATTTTTTATTTTTTTTTGAGTCACTAATTTCTTTACTTTTTTTGTAGTTGTGTATGTTACGTTCGAAAAATGAGAATCTTTTCGAAGCTGACCCAGAAATAGAACGTACATTACACCGTTGATTAAGAGAGGTTAGAGAACTAGATAAATCAAAAAATCAAAAAAATCAAATGGCGAACAATAACAATCTTCTACGCCCTGTTAATCCAATAAATTAAGATGACATGTTGGTTGGTGACTTAATGACACCTCAAGTGGTTCAAAGTCAATTCACTATAGTTTATCCACCATTTGGGTAGGCAAACTTCCAACTTAAAACCTATGTCATCAGTATGTTCTAGAATGGACAACAATTCCATGGGAGACCTGATGAAAACCCACACACACATGTTTCTAAATTTTTAGACATGTGCCAACACTTTCAATATCAGGGTGTGTCTGATGATGCTATCAGACTCAGGTTATTCCCTTGCACTCTAAAAGATAGAGCTGTTGACTGGTTAGATTCTTGCCCCGCTACGAGTATCACCACCTGGAACGACTTGGTTCAGAAGTTTTGCACTAAATTCATGCCTCCAGCGAAGGTTGCCAAACTGAGACATGACATCACTGTGTTCCAGTAGCATGATGCTGAATCTTTTGATGATGGATGGAACAGATATAAGGGCATGCTGAGGAAGTGTCCAAACCGTGGGATCGCTAGAGGTGACCAAGTGAAGTTTTTCTATGAAGGATTACTTCCCCATTTTAAAAACATGGTTGACTCTTCATCAAATGGTGCTTTGGGGACAAAGACCATCGGACAGGCATTGGAGCTCTTTGAGAGGATAGCAAATACAAATTCCATGTGGGGATCAGAGTTGTACCAAAGAAGACATCGAGAGTCTATGAAGTGGATGCTCACACTGCCATATCAGCCAAAATTGACTCCTTGGCTGCGAAAGTGGAGGGCATAGCACTGGCGAGTCATTCCTCTAAAAGTGCTAAAATCACTTGTGAAAAGTGTGGCGCAAACCACGCCACTACAGATTGCCCTATTCTGGCTTGTCCAGTGGAGCAAGTTGACTATGTACAAGGGGTCAACGCCAGAATAACTCATACTCAAATACCTATAACCTAGGTTGGCGCAATCATCCTAATTTTTCTTAGAAAGATCACTCAAATGGACACATTGCACCCCAATTCAATACTGAGGAAAAGAAGCTTGGATTAGAAGAGCTAATTGGTAAATTTGTGGAGAGAACAGAAAAATTCATGGCTAAAATAGATCAATTTATGAGAAAAATTGAAACCACATTCCAAAATCAGTAGGCATCAATCAAAAACCTGGAGCATTAAGTGGGGCAGAGCTTATCACAACCAGAGCCCCCGGTACATTACCTGCAAACACTGAGGTAAACCCAAAGGAACAGCTCATGGCTATAAGTGTAGTACAAAATGTGATAAATGGATGAGAAGGAAGATAGCCATGAGGTGAAATAAACAACTAAACCTCATGAGTCTCCTATCCCATTTCTACAGAGGCTGAAGAAAACAAGAGAGGATAAGCAGTTCACCAAGTTTGTAAATATGCTTAGAAAACTGCACATAAATATTCCTTTGTTGGAAGTCATCACACAGATTCCAAGTTATGCCAAGCTGCTAAAGAAGATGATATCTAGCAAGAAAAATATTGAAGAACTTGAGGTCACTTTGAATGAAGAATGCAGCACAATCCTGCAAACACAATGATGTGATCCGGGATAGGAGCTCAAAGGAGAAGTCAAGTCACGGACGACGCAACAACATTCGACATAGGAAAATGAACAATTTTCATGTTGGAAGCTAGTCGAGACGACGAGTGGATCAACCTCATTCAAGCCGTCGAAGAAGATTGCCAAAATTCAAGAATTACGGCCGTAATTCATAATTCTCACGGCCGTAACATTATAAACGCGTGAAATTTTAGGTTATTTTATTTCCTTATTTTTAGGTAGTTGTTTCCTTGTTCAATTACAACTCTTAAACCTAGTTATGACCCTATTTATAGGGATGTAATTTTCATTATTCAATAGACTTTAACACACAACTTTGATATTATTATTGAGAGGCAATTTGCTTTCAAATCTTATTCTTCATTGAATAAATCCCGAACTTGCGAGTTATTCTTGTTTGTTCAAATCTCGGTGAGAATTATTATTGCTTGTGATCAAGAGGTCAATATATCCCAGTGATTGTATTGGTTGCTTGATTCAATTAATTTTAATTGGATCCATAAATCGTGGTTCTTGGGTCGATTCCAATAATTTGTGGGTTGCGTAGCTACAATTGCTACGTGGTTTGATTGCGAGTTATTCTTGTTTGTTCAAATCTCGGTGAGAATTATTATTGCTTGTGATCAAGAGGTCAATATATCCCAGTGATTGTATTGGTTGCTTGATTCAATTAATTTTAATTGGATCCATAAATCGTGGTTCTTGGGTCGATTCCAATAATTTGTGGGTTGCGTAGCTACAATTGCTACGTGGTTTGCATCAAACCACGTAGCAATTGTAGCTACGCAACCCAAAAATTATTGGAATCGACCCAAGAACCACGATTTATGGATCCAATTAAAATTAATTGAATCAAGCAACCAATACAATCACTGGGATATATTGACCTCTTGATCACAAGCAATAATAATTCTCACCGAGATTTGAACAAACAAGAATAACTCGCAAGTTCGGGATTTATTCAATGAAGAATAAGATTTGAAAGCAAATTGCCTCTCAATAATAATATCAAAGTTGTGTGTTAAAGTCTATTGAATAATGAAAATTACATCCCTATAAATAGGGTCAAAACTAGGTTTAAGAGTTGTAATTAAACAAGGAAACAACTACCTAAAAATAAGGAAATAAAATAACCTAAAATTTCACGCGTTTATAATGTTACAGCAGTGACTAATTTTCTTACGGCCGTAACCTTGCTTCTGATTCACTCTTACGGCCGTGACATATGACTTACGGCCGTAAGTCCAAAAACGTACAATTCCAATTTTAAGCAGCAACTCCTTTACGGCCGTGATATTAACCTTTACGGCCGTGATACTCAATCTTTACGGCCGTAAGCCGTAATTTCTTCAAAATTCAGTTTTAAGCAGAAGGTTGATTACGGTCGTGAGAATTATGAATTACGACCGTAATTCTTGAATTTTGGCAATCTTCTTCGACGGCTTGAATGATGTTGATCCACTCGTCGTCTCGACTAGCTTCCAACATGAAAATTGTTCATTTTCCTATGTCGAATGTTGTTGCGTCGTCCGTGACTTGACTTCTCCTTTGAGCTCCTATCCCGGATCACATCATTCTCCCCTTCTTCAAGATGATTCGTCCGGAATCATAGCTTGGTTCATGGTGTTTCAGCGCACCGCCTGGATCAAAAGGAAAATTTTTGCCTCCATTACATAGGATCAACCAATAGTCGAATACTTGGATTGGAAGGACGAGTCGAAATATGAACTTCCTTAGCCAAATGTTGTGTGACTCAAACCTTCAAGTATATTCAACCTGCAAGAAAGATTTAAGCAAAATAGGGTGGGAAATGTTAGTTTCACAAAGTACAAGATATGGATCCTTGTACTCATGGTATATCATCTCCAAATCCTCTTCACTAACAACGAGGTCCTTCTCTTCACTTCCTTCTTTCGTTGTAACTTCTTGCTCAATCTCTTCTATTTCTTTTCTCTCAAGCTCGTCCACCTCTTCTAACTCCACATTTTCAAGCTCAACTATCTCTTCTAAATTTTTAGTTTCAACTTCTTCTACATTTTTAGTCTCAACTAACTTTTCCACATTTTTATTTTCAACCACACCTTCATCCTCAATCACCTCTTCCACAATTTTATTTCCTTGTTCATTCACCTCCTTACTACCCAATTTTTCATCTTCTACTTCAAATTTTGGAATTTGATCAACCGTTTCTAGTTTCAGCTTTCCCTCCTTCTTCTCAACATCCCTATCTCGAGGATCCTCTTGCAATCTCACTACAACTTTCCTCTCACTCTCTTTTTTTACCTTCCTTGAATCGTCTACTGCTTCCTCGAGTGTCAATCCACACAATGTGAATGTTTTCCCTCTCGTAAGAATCCTATATATGTGCATACTCTTATAATAAATTGCTTCCCTCATACGACTCCATGATTTTCCCAATAAAATATGACAAGACTTTAAAGGCACTACATAACAAAATACGTCATCAATATATTTTCCACGAGTGATAGTTACTAGGACTTGCTTGGTTACATGGAACTCTCCAAATTCCCTCATCCACGTCACACAATAAGGTCTACTGTGCGGTATTAGAGATAATCCCAATTTTTCAACCATGGTGATATTAGCAAAATTAGTGAAGCACTCTCTATCAATTGCCAAACTGCACACCTTTTGTCCCACATAACATCTAGTTTGGAACAACGAATCCGGATCATAATCCATCCCTTATGATGTAGCTTTCAAAAATTTGAGAGACTCAAAATAAGATGGTCCAGATATTGACAAATATCAAGAAGGAATCTAATGTTGACTCGAAAAGGAAAAATAATATTAAAAATTTTAAAGAAATTCAAGAAAGTGGTTCTTGAATTTGACTCGAAAGGAAAGAATATCAAGAATATTGTAGAAATTCAAGAAAGTGGTTCTCGAATGGAAATAATTTTTTTTTTGAATTTTGGGTGAATTTTCGGAAGTAATAAGATAATAAAAAAAATATTTTATTTTTTTTATAAATTTGAAAATTCGACAACGAACACAACAAAACAAACGGAACTTAATTCGGATAAGAATTAAGCAAAAAAAACACTTTTGAATTTTGTTGGATTTTTATACGGATCAAACAAAGAAAAAAAATTTACTGGCACAAAGAACAAGAAAATCAAGAAAAGAAAGACTCAACAACAAGATATGGATGATTTTTATGGGACTCGATGATAATCATAAAAACCAAACAAAATAGAAAACTCAAGAAAACAAAATAAAGATATAACCTTGATTTTTGGAGCCTAAACTCTGATACCAGATGATGCAAACCACGTAGCAATTGTAGCTACGCAACCCACAAATTATTGGAATCGACCCAAGAACCACGATTTATGGATCCAATTAAAATTAATTGAATCAAGCAACCAATACAATCACTGGGATATATTGACCTCTTGATCACAAGCAATAATAATTCTCACCGAGATTTGAACAAACAAGAATAACTCGCAAGTTCGGGATTTATTCAATGAAAAATAAGATTTGAAAGCAAATTGCCTCTCAATAATAATATCAAAGTTGTGTGTTAAAGTCTATTGAATAATGAAAATTACATCCCTATAAATAGGGTCAAAACTACGGCCGTGACTAATTTCTTACGGCCGTAACCTTGCTTCTGATTCACTCTTACGGCCGTGACATATGACTTACGGCCGTAAGTCCAAAAACGTACAATTCCAATTTTAAGCAGCAACTCCTTTACGGCCGTGATATTAACCTTTACGGCCGTGATACTCAATCTTTACGGCCGTAAGCCGTAATTTCTTCAAAATTCAGTTTTAAGCAGAAGGTTGATTACGGTCGTGAGAATTATGAATTACGACCGTAATTCTTGAATTTTGGCAATCTTCTTCGACGGCTTGAATGATGTTGATCCACTCGTCGTCTCGACTAGCTTCCAACATGAAAATTGTTCATTTTCCTATGTCGAATGTTGTTGCGTCGTCCATGACTTTACTTCTCCTTTGAGCTCCTATCTCGGATCACATCACACAAGCTGCCACTTAAGCTCAAAGACCCAAGGAGCTTTTCTATACCTTGCATTATAGGTGATTTGCAATTCAACAAGGTCTTATGTGACCTAGGTGCAAGTATAAATATGATGCCCCTGTCTGTATACAAGAAGCTGGGATTGGGTGAACCGAAGGGTAGCAATATCATTTTACAATTGGCAGATAGATCAATTTGTTCCAATACATACTTTCGCTCCAAATTTTTATGCTGCCCTATTCAAAATCAGAGTTAATATTACCATCAGATTCAAACTCAACTATGTACATTTCAATCTTTTCTTCACAAAATCAATTTTATGAGAATCAATTGGGCACAAGGATTGCTTGATAGCTACACCTGATAAGTGTATTTTATACACTTATTTCTATCCTAAAAGTAGGATTTTAATTGTTTGTTCAAGAATATTTGCTATTTATTTCGTTGTTAATTGTTTATATTTCAGGAATAACCCAAAAAAAGGAATTGAAGTCAAAATCAAGCAATTGGATGATAAAAGTGTGAAAATCAAGAGTTGTTGAAGTAGATCAAAGGGCCAATTAGAAGAAAATTGAAAGAAATAATCAAATTGTGAGAAATCAAAAGTTTGGGGACTCAATTGTATCGATTGGAAGTTGATGGACTAAGATGCAATAAAGGTTTGAGGACCAAATTGTAGCAAATGAAAAAAAAAATTGCATGTAAAATTTATAATCGTGCAGTCGCATGGTGTAAAATCCATGCTGATGCATGACCTCATAAAAAAGGAACAGAGTTGAAATTGTTATAACCGTGCTGTCACACCAATTTGTACCGTGCAGTTGTATGGTTGTCCGGCTGGGCCAACTAATGGGTTTTTTGCGTGATTTTCAGTGGATTTCTCTTATTTTTGACCTAGGCTTCGAGAGATTCTATATATACCAAAATTGGGGCACGAAATTGGGGGTTCCCGACTTGCTCAATTCATGCCAAAATGCTGTCAAAGTGCAGAGGGATCCATGCCAAGCCAAGAACACAATTGAAGACTGAAGATCAAGGGATGAATAGGGTGACATCTATCCATTTTTCTTGTGACTTTTATTCAATTATGTGTTAGGCTATGTTTTAAATGTTAGAATTGTGATGAAGCATTAAATTCCGAATTTTATGTGTTACTTTGATGTTTAATTTTATTAATTCATAGGTTTGAGCAATTTATGCTTGCTTTTATTATTATGCAATTACTTGATCAACATTTGTATGATTTTAGGTTATGTTTTCTTAAGTTCGAAAGATTAGGAATTCATTAGACCAGGTTCAATTGTCACAAAATCCGATAGGGGATAGAAATATACCCCTATACTTTGTGTTATCTAGAACAGTATTCACAATTCTTTAATGCTTTCTTGCACATTCGTATCAACATAGAAATATAGTTGGGTCGTTTGTAGGAATAGGCGTTAATGCTTATTCGAAAGGGAGTTTGGACAACATTAGGAATATGGATTTTCAAAATCATGTGAATTATTATTAGACAATTAGAGTAATGCATAATTGATGGAACTAATGTGGATTCTCAATTCTAGCATATTCATTTTATAGTTTTTACAAAAGAAATTTTCTTATTTATTTGTTAAGTTTTCAAACTCAAAATTTTCAAACTAAATCAGAGTATCTCTTGTTCCTGTTAAGGTAGTAGTCTAAAATATAATTTAAAACAATCTCTGTGGAATCGATGCTTGGACTCACATTCACTTTATTACTTGCGCGACCCATGCACTTGCGGAGCGATCAACACCCTTGTCGACTGTTATGTTCTTAATTAAAATCAACTTCTCATTCTCAACATGCTCATCTCCTCTTTTGATGGTGCAGATTGTTCCTTAATTTCTTCTTTATTAATTTTCACTGGTTCGTCCTCCTATAACCTTGTTAAATGATTCTCTGGCAGTTGTGTCTTGTATTTTTCGGCCTTGTAAAATAGGCATATATCATCATTTAGAAAGTTCTTCACTTCCTCTGATGTGGCCAGCAATATACAATCTGCAATATTATGGATTGCTCCACAGTTTCACATGTTGAACTTGTTTGAATTTCGGTCCTTAATAATGATCGATTGGGTCATTAATAGTTCAAAGCGCAAGTACTCATCATCCACGTGGGCAAAAGTATTATATTCTGTCATAAATCTAAAGGCTAAGAATACTAAAAATCAAAATAAATAAATAACAAATTAAAATAGTCCCCGACAACGAAACCAAAAAATTCTTGGTGTGAAATCGCAAGTGCACGATATCGTTAACAAGTAGTAAAAGTGGACTTTTGAAGCGGATTGTCAATTCCACGAGGACTATTTATTTGCTATCGATTTACTTTGATTCTAAATAATGTTAGACTTAAAACAAAAGTCAACTAAGAAAATAAAATTGCAACAGAATCCAAAATAGTAATAAAAATAGAGATTTAATGAAATAAACAATGCAATTAAAATAAAAATAAAATTTAAACTAAAAGCAACTAATAAAAGCAATAATTAAAGTAGTGGATTTTCGAACAATTAAATGAATATCGGGACTAACGATTTCGAAGTAATGTTATAGCTTAATTTTTCATCTCAAATTGTTTTCTAAAATTGTATTTGATCGAATTCACACATATATCTAATTTACCTCTCTTGAGTTCAAATTAGGTCTATTTAACTAAGTCAACTATGTATCTCTACAGCGGATCAGAGTTCTCCTTAGCTAAATGTATTAAATTACGTAGGAATTTATAAGTGACCACAGGCAACCACAAATTCATATCTCTATCTTTTTGTTGAAATTGCCGCATTTTATTACGTGATCTAATTGTTAACTCACCTCTCGGATTATGAAAACAACCATTATACCATGAATTGGTGATCAAGCAACTCAAACATTAAAAGAAATAATAAAATCAATACATAAACATCAAAACATCAACTTGAGAATCAAAATTAAACTAAAAACATTAAATCTATATCGTCAATTCCGATATAGATAAATAAAGAAAGTAAAACTTGGAGTTTGAAGAATTTCACCATCAAGAATCCACTCCAACTGTCTTCTACCCTCTGTTTGTTCCAACCAACCGTGTTCTTTTTATTCCTTCCAGCACTCTTCTCCACAATTAAATCCATCACCCAGCTCCTTTTATTGGCATACTATTCGAGTGTGTTTTCCAATTAATTCCTCTCGATTTCTCTCCAATTGCAACCTCAGTTTGTGTGTATTTTATTTCCCAACCGCCATCTTTGGTTTATATCCAGCCGCAACTCCCTTCTTGTTTCAATCCCAGCCGACCTCTTTGTATATAACCCGTGAGCCTCTCAATTCAACCAGCCATGTATGTATATCTTCCCAAATCCGCCCAACTTCCTCCCCCACCAACCACTCTTGTGTGTGTATATATCTATCTCAATTCTCCACGGCTGCTGTCCCTCTTTTTAATGAACAAAGAAATATATATATATATTTGTTATGCAATAACTTGGGCCAAAAGTTTTCCTTGCAATTGATTATGAGGCCCAAGTAATATTGGTATATGTTTTACTACTAAAGCCTCATTTTTGTCAAATAATTCATTTTGGCCTCCTGTCTTCGTTTTATCGTCAATTACCTCTAAAATTGAATTTTTTCATCCAATTGTTGAATAATTACTTCAATTTCTCATTTTCTTGATTTTGGGATATAAACTTGAAATAAAGTAAATAAATATAAACAGTAGAATTTATTCGAAAAAAAACAAAATAATATCCTAATTTTGACAGATAAATAAGTGTAGTACTCTTGGCAAATAGCTCAAAGGAGAAGTCTTTCAATTCGTAAAATGCCTCACGTTGGTCATCACTCCATCTTTTGAAAATGGAGTGATGTAAAGAAATGGGGATACATGTTTTGTTTTTAATAGACTATGTCAAGTCAAGGGAATTCAGAGTAAATGTACAAATGATGAAAAAGAACTTTACTTTTATGCACTAAAAAAAAAAAACAGATTAGCGTCATTTTTCAAGGTCGAAAAACGACGCCTATAAAAAATGTGGTGGCAAAGTCGTAAATAAATATTGATTAAAGGCGTCGGTTGTTAGGAAACAACCGACGCCAATAAACCGGGCCACTTAAGGGCGTCGGTTCTTATAAAGAACCGACGCCTGTACTTAGGCTATATTTTCGCGCCTTCCACCAAATTTCACTCATTTCCCCGATTTCATCTCCAGCTCCAGCCATTTCCCCACCATTTTCAGTTCAACCGAGGTTACCGTCCTACATTCTCACGCCGTCGCCACCGTGCAACCCTCCACCCGACGCTGTAGCAGCCCATCGCCACCATCCACCTAATTCTCTCACCACCAACCCGTGGTTCCACAGCCCACTGCGCGCGCTACCAGCCCCCGATGACTCCTCCCCCGCCCGCCACAAAACTTGCGTGCCCGCCACCAGCCCCCGGAGCCACCGCCCTTGGGTGCCACCAAAACACCCCACCTGCGCCACCACCCACCCAAAACCTGCTCCCCACAGCCACCACCTACCCAAAACCCGCGTACCATCCCACTCTAGCAACCACCACCCACTCCACAAGGTCCACTACTAAATGGTAATTTTTCATATTTTAAGTCAAACTATTTTGTTCATTTTGTTAGGTTATAATTGAAGTTATCATTTTTATTTATTATGTTGGTTGATTTAAATGATCTTATTAGTTTATTTTGAATTTCAATTTTAGATTATTGATTTTGTGTTAGTAGATGTATACATTCAATTTTTAAAAATTGGAGTTTTATTGAAATTGTAGAATGTTAATTTTATTTGAGTTTTGAATTAGTTACGAATAAGTAATGATTGTGAGGTATTTATAAGTGAATTATTTGAGGTGTTTTGTACTTTTTGGATGTTTTGATGAGTTGAGATGATTATGTTGTGATGATTTGGAGATATGAGCGTATATAGTGAATAATTAAGAGGCTAAAAATGTTTGAGTTTTTAACATGTTGAGGATGAATATTTTAGACTGGATGATAATGTTGAAGTTTGACTGGAGTTTTGTTTAAGTTTTGAATATGTTGAAGTTAAATATTTTAGTTTTATTCTGGCATTTTGATTCCCCTACAGGTTGGTTAAGTCCAATTTATAGGAGAGATTATGTCAAAATTTTCGTAAGATTTTATAAATAAAAATGTAAATAATAAGTTGAGGTGGTTTCATTCGTATTAACACATGGTTAATATCTTGATATATGTGTTTTGAATTAGTTACGGATAAGTAATGATTGTGAGGTATTTATAAGTTAATTATTTGAGATGTCTTGTACTTGTTGGATGATTTGGTGAGTTGAGATTATTATGTTGTGTTAATTTGGAGATATGAGCATATATAGTGATTAATTAAGGGGATAAAATGTTTGAGTTTTTAATATGCTAAGAATGAATATTTTAGACTGGATGATAATGTTGAAGTTCAACTGGAGTTTTGTTTGAGTTTTGAATATGTTGAAGTTAAATATTTTAGTTTCATTGTGTCATTTTGATTCCCCCTACAGGTTGGTTAAGTCCAATTTATAGGGAAGATTCTGTCAAAATTTTCGTAAGATTTATAAATAAAAATGTAAATCATAAGTTAAGGTGATTTCATTTGTTTTAACACATGGTGAATATCTTGATATATGTGTTATTAGATATGGATCGGAGTTGGATGTATGGGAGACGTAATATGCATGAATATGTGAAAGGAGTTGAAGAGTTTATGAAATGTGTCGAGGAAAACAAAATAAAAGAAGGTGAAGAAATGCTTTTGTGTCCTTGTTGTGATTGTAAGAATCTGAGAAAGTTCCGTAGCTCTGATCAAGTCAAGAGTCATTTGATTCGTCGTGGGTTTAAGGAAGGTTATGGACGGTGGATATGGCACGGTGAGAGTATACTTCATAGGACGAGTAGCGGTGATGATAAGGGTGATCAAGAGGAGAATAATGTGGACAATAATCAGAATGATGTGGATAGTGATCGGATAGATGAAATGATGTGTGACATACAAGAGGATTTCATCGAAAAGTCTGATCATATTTTCGATAGCTTGTTTAATGATTGTGAACAACCTTTATTTTCTGGTTGTAAGAAATTCACAAAATTGTCTGCTACATTTAAGTTGTATAACTTAAAAGCGAAGAATAGGTGGAGTAATAGGATTTTCACGGATTTATTGGAACTTTTACGAGATATGCTTCCGAAGGATAACGATCTTCCTAGTTCAATTTACGAGACAAAGAAAATGTTGTGCCCGATGGGTGTGGAGATCGAGAGGATACATGCATGTCCAAATGATTGTGTATTGTATCAGAATGAGTATAAGGACTTTAACCTGTGTCCAAAGTGTGGAGCATCGAAGTATAAGCGAAAGGAAGGCAATGTTAATTGGGA
This sequence comes from Ligustrum vulgare, assembly GCA_963555705.1. Classification (NCBI taxonomy): domain Eukaryota; kingdom Viridiplantae; phylum Streptophyta; class Magnoliopsida; order Lamiales; family Oleaceae; genus Ligustrum; species Ligustrum vulgare. The sequence continues at coordinate 206,090 of CAUVWQ010000023.1, read as the reverse complement.
GGATAAGAAAGGCTCTCCGGCAAAGGTGTTATGGTACCTACCTGTAATACCAAGATTTAAACGCTTATTTTCCAATGCAAAGGATGCGAAGAACATGTGGTGGCATGCCGATGGGAGGAAAGAAGATGGAAAGCTAAGACACCCGGATGATTCTCCTCAATGAAGGACCATTAATAGGATGTTTCCCGAATTTGGTGGAGAAGATAGGAATCTTAGACTTGGACTATGTATAGATGGGATGAACCTGTAAGGTAACATGAGTAGTCGACATAGCACTTAGCCGGTTCTCTTGGTGAAGTACAATCTTCCTCCTTGGTTATGTATGAAGCGCAAGTACATCATGTTGTCGTTGCTAATATCAGGGCCTAAACAATCAGGAAATGACATAGATGTTTACCTAGCGCCACTAATTGATGATTTAAAACTGTTGTGGAATGAAGGCGTGTTAGCATTTTATGTACATAGTCAAATGAATTTCACGTTATGTGCTATGATATTTTGCACCATAAATGATTTTCCATCTTATGGTAACTTGTCGGGGTATACTAATAAAGGAGCTAAATCATATGTCCCGTTTGTGAAGAAGATACGGTTAATCTTTGGTTGAAAAACTGTAAGAAAAATGTGTTTATGAGTCATCGTATATTTCTCCCTGTTCACCACCCTTATCGAAAGAAGAAAAATCTCTTTAATGGAAAAGTCGAGACTCGAGTTTCTCGCTTACCGTTAACAGGAAATGAGGTTTATGAACGAGTTAAAAATATTGATGTTATGTTTGGCAAACCTTTTAAACCTCCTCAAAAGAGTCTTTGGAGGAAGAGATTCATATTTTGGGATCTACCCTACAGGGAACACTTACAGGTAAGGCATTGTCTTGATGTAATGCATGTGGAGAAAAATGTATGCGATAGTGTTATCGGGACATTATTGAACATTCAAGAAAAGACAAAAGATGGTATCAAAGTCAGAAAAGACATGGTAGAAATGGGGAGACGGGATAAGTTAGCACCGCAAGAGTTGAAAAAGCGTACCTATTTACCCCCAGCCTGTTACACTTTGTTTAGAAAGGAGAAAACAAGTTTTTGTGAGTGTCTAAATTCTGTTAAGGTTCCATCTGGATACTCATCGAACATCAAAAGTCTTGTGTCGATGAAGGACTTGAAATTGGTTGGTATGAAGTCTCATGACTGTCATGTTTTAATGCAACACTTGTTACCAGTTGCAGTTCGTGGCATACTCCCAAAACATATTAGAAATGTCATTATAAAACTTTGCTTCTTTTTTAATGCAATTTGCAGTAAAGTTGTTGATCCAGATGCGCTGGACGATTTGCAGGCCGATATTGTTATCACTCTATGTCAATTTGAAATATATTTTCCTCCATCATTTTTTGACATTATGGTGCACTTACTTTTTCACTTGGTGAGAGAATTAAGATTTGTGGTCCTGTGTTCTTGAGGTATATGTATCCATTTGAGAGATACATGGGTATATTAAAAGGATATGTAAGAAATCGATTTCGACCTGAAGGCAGTATCATTGAAGGTTATGCTGCCGAGGAGGTTATTGAATTTTGTACTGATTACCTAGATGATATTGATGTTATTGCTATTCCTAAATCTCGGCACGAGGGAAGACTGAAAGGTAAAGGTACGATTGGATGCAAAACAATTGTGCCTAGTGTTGAATTGCCAGACAAAGCACACCTCTTTGTCTTGCAACACCTTACTAAGGTTCATCCATATTTAGACGAGCACATGTCCATTTTAAGACAGCAGAATCCTTCAAAAGGTGAGAGGTGGGTGACTAATGAACATAATCGCTCATTTGCAGAATGGTTCAAAGATAAAGTGCTGCAAGAATTATCACAAATGTCGAATAACATTTCTGAAATTGTAAAGTTGTTAGCGTACGGACCTGGCATGCTTGTGAGGTCTTATGAAGCATATGACATTAATGGGTATACATTTTATACAAAATGTCAAGATGATAAGAGCACGATGCAAAATAGTGGAGTGACTCAAGTTGCAATGTCAAGAGACTTTTCCGTAATGTCTTATTATGGAGTAATTGAAGATATTTGGGAACTTGATTACAGGGAGTTCAAGTTTCCTCTATTTCAATGTAAATGGGTTGATAATAGACAGGGTGTTCGGGTGGATGAATTAGGCTTCACTTTGGTGGATTTTGGTCGGTTGGATTATTTTGATGAGCCATTCATACTGGCATCACAAGTGAAACAGATATTTTATGTTCTTGACCCAGCAAATACTAAGTGGTCAATTATCCTTTAGGGCAAAAGACATATTGTTGGCATTGGTGATGTGGTGGATGAAGAAGAGTATGATCATTTCGATGAAACTCCTCCATTTTCTATTGGTACACAACCAGATGCAATTACAAGGGAGGATAATCTTGAAATAAATTACATGCGTGAGGATCATGAAGAAGGATTGTGGATTGATCGTCGTTCGTGAGGCAATATAATTGTGTAAGATCGTTTACTTTCTTACTTAGAACTTTTTAATATTATTCATATATGCTCTATTCATTGTTACTATTCGCTTAGTAATTTTTTTATTTATTTATGTTTTGTTATATAGGCAGATACGTGCACAGTCCCGTGAAAGTCATGGCTGATTCTTCCAGTTCATCTGATGATCAGTGTATCAGTAAAAAAAAAGAAAAGAAAAAAGACTAGAGGATCAACTAGTTGCAAAAACATTAAGAGGAAGAGGGATGAAGTAAGTGCAATTGAATCTGATGAACGCAATAGGCCAATCGGACCCCCATAAGAAGAACTTCAATTCTTATATAGGGTCTTTGGTCCGTATTCATGTGGATATAAATATTAGTGATTGGCATAAAGTCCCTAAAGGCCTTAAAGACATGATTTGGGAAGATATAAAGGTATTACATCACTTCATACGTAGTAACTTAATAATTCATTATATATTTTTTTGTTATGGGTATAAATATCGCATATTATTGCTATATTTCAGAAGGAGTTCAGCATACCCGACGACGAAAGGAAACAGAATATTTTAAGAGTTGCTGGGTCCCGATGGAATGATTTCAAGAGTAAGTTGGTGCACAAGTTCATTAACAATAAGCAGCCAAGATACGCATCACCTACTATGCTATATAATTACCTGACCGAAGAAAAATGGGAGCAATTCAAGAAAGAGCGTGAGACTGAAATTTTCAAGGTATATGACATTATAACTCCTACTCTCCTATGTGATGATTCTTAATTATTTTTTATTATTGAGTTGAAAACTAATGAATGTGATGCTTTATTTTTCAAGGGAAAAAGTAAGAAGGCCAGGGAAAGCCAGTTGCACAACGAGCATCCACATTTTTTGGGCTCCGCTGGTTATGTCAGGATGAGGCCACAGTGGCTTTTATCTGACCCACTACTGTCTTCTGCATCTTCATGTGCGTCACTTAGCTCGTCCATGTTAAGTGATGATCGCAGCCTAGATTGGATTCGAGCTAGATCAAAGAAGAAAGAAGACGAATCTTATTACATCCCCAACGAGAAAACGAGGGGGGTGTACGGAAAAATTGTAAGTATAGCCTATCATTTTCTCATAATATGATGAAATTTCACTTAAGTACTAATATTTAGTTTTTTTTTTTTTTTTTTTTTTTGAGAACAAATTGAAAAATCTGAGAAAGCAACTTAAGGGACATTTGTCCCAAGGAGACACCACGACATTTTATCGGAAGCCCTTGGTAAGGAGGATCATCCTGGTCGGGTTAGGGGATATGGTGTATACATCACAGTGAGGGATGTATATAGCAGACCTAATTCAGCCAGCAGATGATCGAGAGGGGTTGTGTCAGTAGATGATATTAAAGATATTATCATGAAGGATTTGGAAGTTGGTATCACCGAACGTGTCAGGAAAGAGTATGCAGCAGAGGTATAGAGTAAGATTGACAGTATGCAGCAGAAATACGAAGCTATCCTTCAGCGCATGAGCTTAAATGTTGATACCTAAGTGGACATAACTCCATAACCCCGGCCGCCAACTCGCAGTAGTTGCTACTCAGTTAATCCAGATCCATTTGATGGCATTCAGGTATTTACTCTTAAAATATTTTGTTTTTCAATATTATTGATTATATTTCAATTGTAAGGGCTATAACATTGAATATTATTGAACAACAGAAACCAATTCCTTGTCGTCTCGCCATAAGTTGTAATGGTGAGCATTAAATAGTGGCTAGAGGAATGATTTTTCCATCCGGACCTGAGACTATTGTGCAGCATCAACAACTCTTGACCGATCATGTTAAAGTGTCGGTTGATGATGTTATACAAGGTGCCGAAGCGTCACTTCTTCCAGTACCATCTCCATACTACACCGTGGTGGGGGAAGCTATTGGAAGTTTCTGTTAATGTCCTAAAGATTTGGTAATTTTTGGAGAGGTAATAATTTTTATATTTATAAAAAGCTTCTTTCGAGTTTTAATTACTTTTAAAATTATATTAGAAATGTTATGATTAAAAAAACATGTAATTACAGGAAGAGTTGACAAAACAGGCAAAAAAATTGAAAAAAATAAAAAAATCCCAGAGTTTTGATATGTCATCTACCAGACAATCACCACTCATTGATGATGCAACGTTACAACGTCTGGGTAATGATTGTAAGATGTTACACTCTATGGTGCTTACACTTCCTGTTGGTACAGACTACATCCAAGTGCCTCTAGACGCGACTGTGTTTCATCACACGGAAGGTGAAAGTTTTTATGTTACGATTGACAACATCACCGACTTGCTCTCAATTAAATGGTTGAATGTATCTATCTTGCAAGTATTCATAATGTAAGATTGCTGAACACGCATTTTTGTCTTTCATTTAAATTTTCATTTTTGTTTTTTATTCATTGGTTGTTATTTTTAGGTTCCTTCATGGGTTGTGTGAGCAATTTGGTGTTCAGTCAATTGGATTTATGTGTCCATCACAGAACACATTTAGAAAGTGTTGTGAGTTACATGGCTGAAACAATGAATACGCTGAGATCAAAGCAATTCATTTTAGCGTCGTAATATCAGGAGTAAGACCATTATTATTATTATTTATGTATTTCTTTATTTATTTAAAGAATACTTACACGTTTATAATATGTAGGAATCATTGGATGTCGCTTGCAATATGTTGTGAAGTCAATACTGTGTACTTCATAGATTCAGCACAATCATGTAGGCGTAACATAGAAATCAAGCTGTCGTTGAATGTGTAAATAATTATTGTATTGTTCAAACTTTTGTGTTTAGTGCATTAATATAGATAAGTTCGGTTACTTTCATGGAATAATCGTAGAGAGTTTGAGGTGAGATTGATGTGTTTGTGTTGTGATTATGATAATTGTTAGGATAATTTTCAATAATATATAGGTCTCTATACATGTTGGATACGTTCAATTTATAGGGGAGACTCTAGCAAAATTTATGTAAAAATTTTGAGTTTTATTATTATTTTTATAACTTATTCATATTTATTGAAACTTTAGAGCATTTCGAGCTTTTTGGTCATTAGGAGGCAAGAGGGCAACATCCAATGTAAATTGGAAAAAGATCTCGGTATGAAAACTAGAATTTTATAAATTGCTACAAACTCTCATATTAGTTTAATATTCACTTTCATTCGATTACTAATAATAGTTTTAATTTTAAATATTCAAATTTCAGTGTCCTCAGCAACCTGGAGGAGATGAGTGTGGTTATTATGTTATGAGAAACATGTTCCACATAGTCACAGTCTATTCTCAACTTACTTCTCTACACGAGGTATAAGTTATTGAAGATAATTGTTTAATTACGATTTATATGTAATTAACATAATAATTATTAATTCTTATTAATTATTTTTAGGCATTTCAAAAATTTTACTCAACAGAGGAAATTGACGAGGTTCGAAATTTATGGGCCAAATACTTCGTCGAAGAGTGTATGTAAACTTGGCCCATTTTATGTTAACATGTACAAATTTTTTAACAATATTGTGAATACAAGATTAATTAATTCGAAATTCTGTTTATTGAGTTATCAAGTTTTGTTCTGCATTCCTCGATTATATATTTTTTGAAGACAATTTTTTGATGTGTATGTGATTGTTATAGTTTATATAGGTATAAGGGAAATATAAATAAATGAATAAATAAATAAAATAATAAAAGGCGTCGGTTGTTATTCAAAAACCGACGCCTTATTATTACTAAAGGCATCGGTTGTTACTTAACAACCGAAGCCTTTAGATGCCTTATCTTAACTAAAGGCGTCGGTTGTTACCTAACAAACGACGCCTTTAGTTAAGATAAGGCGTTGGTTTACAACCGACGCCTTAAGTATGCACTTTTAGCGTTGCTACTAAAGGCGTCTCCTGTACAATCAACGCTTTTTTCGCTTTACAACCGACGCCTTTGACTCTTAATGTACTAGTGATGGTAATGTCTAAGTTTTTTTAAGTATGAAAAATTATATTTCCAATAATTTCCTTTAGCATTATCCAATGTATTTCATTATGCATTATTTGAAATTAAAAAGAAGCAAAAAAAAAAAAAAAAGAAGTTTTAAATATGAAAACATTGAGAAACAAAACTATCATTCTAGTGCATGTTACTGTTGTGTTTGAAATCGCAAGTGTACGATATCGTAATCAAGTAATAAAGTGGACCTTAGAGTCCGGATTATCGTTCCCACGAGGACTGCTATTAATTACCGAAATATTCCAGTTCTTAACTTTATTTGAACAAATGAAAATCGTTTTAAGAATAAAAATCTAGAATTAAGAAATGTAACTAATGAATTAAAAAGAATTGATAAATTGTTTTGTTTTCAAATAAGATTGTAAAGTAGTTGGGATTCACGGATTCACCTAACCAATTAAATCAATTACAATTCCAGTTTTATTTCCTAAATATGCATTCGGTCGAATTCACTAATTTAAATTGAAATTCCCCTCTCGAGTTTAAATCAACTCTACCTAAATAAGTCAACCACGTATCTCTACAGTGGGTCTGAATATTCCTTATCTAGATGCATTACATTCAAGAATTCACACATGATCTGAATATTCCTTAATTACAAGAGTATATCTCTATCTCTCGTTCAATTAACGGATTTATTACCTAGATCTATGTTATTAACTCACCTCTCGGATTATGGAAATAACACATAAAATCATGAATAAGTGGCCAGTCCATTCACGCATTAAACGCAATAATAAATCAACACATGCATTAAAGCGTTAAAACAAGGAATATGAAATTAAAATAATTAACTAGGCTACATCGTTCATCCCAACATCAAATTTAGCTACACATCATATTTAAATAGCAAAAACAAAATATAATGACGTTCATTGAAAATAACAACAAAGAATGGAAAGATTGCACCAATTATCAATTCTTCAAGTATCTTCAATTCACGCCCCTCCGCGATGTTTGAATCTCCAAGAATTTTAATTCAAATTTCTGTTGTGGCTCGTTCTATGGAGAGGCAAATGTCTTATTTTCGTGCCTAATGAGTTGTATTTATAGGTTTTGGAGAAAACATAGGTCAAAAAGCAAGAATGTTGTTGAAAATCGCGAGAAAAAACCCATATTTGGCCAAGCTGGAAAGCCAAGCGATCACGTGGTATAAAACCTCGTGATCGAGTAGGCATAGGTAAAACTCTCCGTTGAAAAATTCGAGGCACCTCGCGATCACGTGGTAGAAATCCCGTGATCACGAGGAAGGACGTTGCAATGCAATTTTCCATCTTTTTTCCGGCTGTGCAAATTGGTCATTGACTTTTAATTGCACCTTCAATCCTCAACTTCCAATTGTTGCAATTTAGTCCCCAAACTTTATCTTCTTCTCGATTTGCTCATTTAAGCTCTCAATTCCTTCACTTGGGTCCTTCAACCTCTGATTTGTTCACTTGAGCACCATGAACCTTCCCGGTTGACGTTACAAACTCCTCACTTGTCCGGTTTAGCTCTAATTAACATCCAATTGTGTCATTTTTCCATTAATTGCTTCATTCTTCTTCGATTGGGACATTTTCTGAAAAGTAAACAAATAAACAAAAATTAAGGAGCATATATTCTAAAACGACAATAATTTATTCTAATTTAGACGTACAAATAAGTGTATAAAATACACTTATCAGTTACCAGCAACCTTTTTAATCTATGTAATTAGTTCAACGTCTTGTTAGTAGGAACGTCAAAAAATAAAAAAATAAAAAATTATGGAAGTGGAGATACGTGAGTCATTATAATCCACGTCTCTTTTCAGAATCGACATTCAGGAGGCCAGTTGTATTCCCATTAAAAATAATTTAATGACAAGATAATGATCTGATAATGATCTTTATTTGAAGCAATTACATCGAATTTTAAAACTTATTTGCTCTGAAAAGCAGGCATGTGAGCTAAAGGAACTCATTACAAATGCAAGAAAGTTCAGAACTTCTTAAGAAAATCATAAATGTGTTGATTGATCTCATCTGGTCTTTCTTGGTTGATAAAATGTGCTGCACCTTCTATTACAACAACTTCCTCCAACAATGGCACGTCTTTCTGGAACCCACCTTCGTGTATATATTCTTTGGTCCCTGGTACATGATAGGTCAGGTCTAATTCACCTATGATGAACTTTGATGGCACTTTCACCTGAGCCCGGGACCACGGGGCATTCAGTTCCCAGTTCCTGAAATTCATATTTAGATATGTCAATCCAAAACATAACTGCATTCAGCCTCAAGGCAGTAGAGTGTATGTAATTAATTTTTTTGTGAAATCAAGAATGTGATGAAAAACAGTAACTCTCTCGACATCTGAAATTCATAATATATTAATGAAATGTGGGTGACAACATTTTCCGATTTTCCCTTGTGACTTTGGTCCATATCTATAAAACAACAAATGTAAGAGGAATTGGAGGACTGAGTACCTGCCAACAGCGCGGTAATAATTCACACCTCCGGAGAATCCAGTCTGCTCAAATTTCTTGGTGTAATAGTCCAAATCATCTTCTGATAACCATGTTGGCGTATCAGCAGAATAGCCAAAGCCTTTACCTTTGGGAAAACGAAATGGTCCAGGACTGCGGTATGCAAAAAAGTTCTTGAGAACTTCTTTGGTACCAATCTGCAGGAACTCGGCTTCTATTTCCCCAGGTTCCTAAACATTAATTGTCAACCAACATGCCTTTGTTAGCCATTATTTCAATAATGGCATCAATTAGTCAGAAGTTTGGCAAAGTTTGGCATCAATTAGTCAAAAATGGAGCACTTGAATTTCCACCATAGATGTGGAAATAAAATTGATGGTTGTGATTCATTCTCTTAGCCTATAAATAGGCATGCTTCATTTTGTTTTTTGAACATCAAGTAGAAGAGAACAATTCCTTTGTTTTCTCTTGGGAGAGTTTGTAGTACTTGAGCATTTGGAGAGGTGCACTTGTAAAGTGTTCTTCTTTTGTAGTTTGTGAGAAAGAGTGTTTGTTTGGTGAGGTAGAGATATTTGTATTCCACATTTATCATATTAGTGGAAATTTGGAATCTCCCTCCGTGGACGTAGGCAATTTGCCGAACCACGTAAATCTTGTGTTGTTCTCTTTCTCTTTCGAATTCGTTATTTCTATTTTTGCATTGGTCGAACCGTCGGTTAATTCGCTTCCGCACAACAATTGGTATCAGAGCCTTGACTCTCTTAAAATTCTAAGTATGCTCTGTGGTTGCAGCACTGACTGATCTTCCACATCAGAAAATATTTTTTGAGAACAGGGATCTTGGTATATATTTTTTTGAGATTTTATTTTTTTTGAAAAATGTCGACGGAGACTGAGGACCCACCTCCAGCCATTTTAGATGGATCTTCAAGGCCCACTGTGTCTTCAACAAGAACAGTGGTAACTAATGCAAAAATAGACGTGGAAAAATTTGATGGCACAAATAACTTTACTATGTGGCAATGTGAAGTTATGGATGCGCTATTTCAACAAGAGCTAGACATTGCTCTTGAAGAAGATAAGCCAGCTGACATGGATGATCTAGAATGGACAAGAATCAATCGGAGTGCCTGTGTGATCATCCGTTCGTGTCTCACCAGAGAGCAAAAGTTCCCATATATGATGGAGAAATCGGCAAGCAAATTATGGAAGGAGTTGGAGAAGCAGTTTATATCAAAAAGCTGCCAAAACAGACTCTATTTGAAGAAGAAGTTATTTCGCTTCCGATATCAACCTGGCACAACTATGTACAACCATATTACCGAGTTCAAGAAATTGGTAGCTGAGTTGATAAATCTTGAAGAATCTTTCAAGGATGAAGATAAGGCCATGTTGCTCTTGACTTCTCTTCCCGATGAATATGAACACCTTGTCACTACGATACTTCATGGAAAGGATGAAATTACTTTTGATGAAGTATGTGCTGCTTTGTACAACAATGAGATCCGAAAGAAGGATCAAAAGGAACATGGAAGTTCAGCAGGAGAAGCCTATACTATAAGAGGTCGTGCTCAAAGTCGTAATCCCGGGAGAAGGGGCAGATCTCGTTCGAAGGGCAAGCCTGCTAAAGATGAATGCGCCTTCTGTCATGAAAAAGGTCATTGGAAGAAGGATTGTCCAAAGCTGAAGAACAAAGACAAGGTTAAAGGTATTGCTGGAGCTACTTCAGAAGCCAATATAGCCAAGTGTGAAGATGATGAGTCAGAATTTGTTCTAGCTAGTACATCAAGTATATCTCACTCAGACGAATGGATTATGGATTCAGGTTGCACTTATCACATGTGTCCCAACAGGGAGTGGTTCTTCAAACTCGAAGAACTAAATGGTGGTGTTGTTTACCTCGGCAATGATGAGATCTTGAAAACAACAGGGATAGGTTCAATCCGTTTGAGATGTCATGATGGATCAACTAGAATTCTGACAGACGTAAGGTATGTACCAGATTTGAGTAAGAATCTCATCTCCGTGGGAGCCTTAGAATCTAAAGGCTTGTTCGTGACTATACGAGATGGAGTTCTGAAAATTGCTAAAGGCGCACTCGTGGTAATGAAAGGCATTAGGAGAAATAATTTGTATTACTTCCAAGGTAATACAGTTATTGGATTGGCGGCTACAGCATCAGGAGAAGACGAAGATTCAGAAATCACAAAACTTTGGCACATGCGGTTGGGACATGCTGGTGAAAAAGCTATGCAAACTCTGGTGAAGCAAGGCCTATTGAAAGGAGCAAAAACATACAAGATGGATTTTTGCAAACATTGTATTTTGGGAAAACAGACAAAAGTAAAGTTTGGTACTGCAATCCATAATACAGAAGGTATTCTGGACTATGTTCACTCAGACGTGTGGGGACCTACAAGGACATCTTCCTTGGGAGGTATGCACTATTTTGTTACTTTTGTCGATGATTTTTCCAGAAGAGTTTGGGTGTATCTGATGAAGACAAAAGATGAAGTATTAGATCGTTTTCTTATATGGAAGAAGATGATGGAGACGCAGACGGACAGAAAAATCAAACGACTCAGATCAGACAATGGTGGAGAATACAAGAGTGATCCGTTTCTTAAAATCTGCCAAGATGAAGGTATTATGCGACACTTCATAGTCAGAAATACACCACAGCAGAATGGGGTGGCTGAACGCATGAATCGAACATTGCTGGAGAAGGTTCGATGTATGTTGTCTAATGCTGGTTTGGACAAGAAATTTTGGGCTGAGGCAATAATATATGCGAGTCATCTCATTAATCGTTTACCATCTGCTGCCATTGGAAATAAGACACCTATGGAGGTTTGGTATGGAAAACCTGCTACAAACTATGATTCTTTACATGTTTTTGGTTCCACTACATTCTACCATGTAAAAGAATCTAAGTTGGATCCAAGAGCTAAGAAAGCACTGTTTATGGGGATCAGCTCTGGAGTAAAGGGATATCGCTTATGGTGTCCTGATATGAAGAAGATAATTCTTAGCAGGGATGTCACTTTTGATGAATCTGCTATGTTGAAAAAGGTGACCGAGGGTGCTCAGCAGCAGGTGGAGCAAGTTCCGCAACAGGTGGAGTTTGATGCAACTTTGATTGACCCAGCAGGTGAAACTCCAATAGCAGAGGAGTATGTTGAAGAACAACAAGAAAAGGAGGTTTCAACCCAAGAACCTCCATCGCAACCGAGATCAATTGCAGTTGATAGGCCACGAAGAGAAATTCGAAAACCTGCTCGATTTGTTGATATGGTGGCCTATGCACTTCCAATTGTAGATGATGATGTTCCTTCTACTTACAAAGAAGCTGTCAGAAGTTCTGAAAATGATCAGTGGAAGGAAGCTATGGCAGATGAAATGCAGTCCCTTCAGAAGAACAAAACGTGGGAGCTAGCTCAACTTCCGAAGGATAAGAAGGCAATTGGGTGCAAATGGGTATTTACAAAGAAAGAAGGATTTCCTGACAAGAACGAGGTTCGCTTCAAGGCACGGTTGGTGGCTAAAGGCTACGCTCAGAAGGAAGGAATTGATTATAATGAAGTATTTTCTCCAGTTGTGAAACATTCTTCCATTCGTATTTTATTGGCCTTGGTAGTGCAGTTTGACTTGGAACTAGTTCAACTTGATGTGAAGACCGCCTTTCTGCACGGTGATTTGGAAGAGGAAATCTATATGACTCAGCCAGAAGGATTCAGGGTTGCTGGAAAAATTGGGTTTGTAAATTGAGCAAATCGCTATATGGACTTAAGCAGTCACCGAGGCAGTGGTATAAGCGATTTGACAAGTTTATGTTGGAGCAAAAGTACACACGAAGCAAGTTTGACCATTGTGTTTATTTTCACAAGCTAAAAGATGGATCTTTCATATATCTACTCTTGTATGTTGATGATATGCTGATTGCATCAAGGAGCCATGAAGAAATTGACAGATTGAAGGCTCAGCTAAACCAAGAGTTCGAGATGAAAGATCTCGGCGAGGCAAAGAAGATTCTTGGCATGGAGATAAGCAGAGAAAGAAACAGAGGTAAGCTTTGTCTGACTCAAAAGCAGTATTTGAAGAAAGTATTACAACGTTTTGGTCTAGACAATCAGTCAAAACCTGTAAGTACTCCACTTGCCCCTCATTTCAAGCTTAGCTCTACGATGTCTTCCAACACCGACGCGGAACGAGAATACATGTCAAAAGTTCCTTATGCAAATACAGTTGGAAGTTTGATGTATGCAATGGTGTGTACAAGACCTGACATTTCACATGCAGTTGGAGTGGTGAGTAGGTATATGCATAGTCCTGGTAAAGGACATTGGCAAGCTGTGAAATGGATGTTAAGGTATATTTTGAAAACCATTAATATTGGTTTAGTGTTTGAGCGGGATGATTCACTTGGTCATTGCGTAGTTGGATATGTTGATTCTGACTATGCTGGTGATTTGGATAAACGTCGACCAACGACTGGATATGTGTTTACTCTTGCAAAAGCTCCAGTCAGTTGGAAGTCCACTTTACAGTCTACAGTCGCTTTGTCTACGACAGAAGCAGAATATATGGCAGTTACAGAGGCTGTTAAAGAGACAATTTGGCTTCAGGGGTTACTTGGTGAATTGGGAGTCGTTCAGAAACACATCACTGTGTATTGTGATAGCCAGAGTGCTATTCATTTGGCAAAGAACCAAGTCTACCATGCACGGACGAAGCACATCGATGTTAGATATCATTTTGTGCGGGAAATTGTTGAAGAAGGAGAGATCCTACTTCAAAAGATTCTAACAGCTGAAAATCCTGCAAATATGTTGACCAAAGTGGTAACAGCGATCAAGTTCAATCATTGTTTGGACTTGATTAACGTCCTGCGAATTTAAACACCTACGAGGTGTGTGGTGCCAACAGGCACAATTGGAGACACTCTTTCTCATTTTGTTTGGAAGCAGTTCATTTGAATCAAGATTGAAGCCAAGGTGGAGATTGTTAGCCATTATTTCAATAGTGGCATCAATTAGTCAAAAGTTTGGCAAAGTTTGGCATCAATTAGTCAAAAATGGAGCACTTGAATTTCCACCATAGATGTGGAAATAAAATTGATGGTTGTGATTCATTCTCTTAGCCTATAAATAGGCATGCTTCATTTTGTTTTTTGAACATCAAGTAGAAGAGAACAATTCCTTTGTTTTCTCTTGGGAGAGTTTGTAGTACTTGAGCATTTGGAGAGGTGCACTTGTAAAGTGTTCTTCTTTTGTAGTTTGTGAGAAAGAGTGTTTGTTTGGTGAGGTAGAGATATTTGTATTCCACATTTGTCATATTAGTGGAAATTTGGAATCTCCCTCCGTGGACGTAGGCAATTTGCCGAACCACGTAAATCTTGTGTTGTTCTCTTTCTCTTTCGAATTCGTTATTTCTATTTTTGCATTGGTCGAACCGTCGGTTAATTCGCTTCCGCACAACAGCCTTCAGATAATTTTTCTTAAAAACAATCAAGATTCTATGTTTAATTAATTGGGACCGAGATATATACATATCAATTAATAGTAACAAAGAGTACTGACTTTCGATAATGTGGGATTAGTTGAAATTTTCTTGGCACAGACAATAGCTAGTTTAGTTTGCAGAATAAAAGTACGTACCTGAAACCTGCAAATATAATGGTCGTCCCCATATACACTGCGAAACATTTCAACTGGACTTATTTCAGGATTCCTGGGAATAAAAGCAACACTCGAATTCACCAACGCCTTCACCTTTTCAGGCCTGTACAAGCACAAGTGCCAGGCTATGAAAGCACCCCAGTCATGCCCAACAACGAAGACCTTATCTGTATCAGATGCAATGACATCAAGAAGCGCAATCAGGTCGCCTACTGTGTGAAAAAAGGTGAATTTTGATGGGTCCTTGACTGGTGCACCAGTGGTGTCACCATATCCCCTCAAGTCCGGCGCCACAGCCCTGTAGCCTTTAGCTGCAAGGTACAGAATTTGGTGGCGCCATGAGTACCAAAGCTCTGGGAAGCCATGTAGCAAGAGGACTATTGGGCCCTCGCCAAGCTCGGCTACGTGCATGTTCAGGCCATTAACAGGTATGATCTTATGCTCAATTTTTTCCATCTTCACGAATATATTTCCTGTACTTGATGAATGTTGTAGCTCGAAAATATTTCTCCGCTATATAAACGAATTTTGATGGGCAACAAGACAGAGTTGTGATGGAAACAAACCGTCCAAGAATATAATAATTAATGTACAAGTTTGTTTACCACAATTGTGTTGGAAAGAACAGTAAATGGATTCAAAATAATGCTACCACATTCTATTAATTTACTCATTCTTATCCATTAAGCCCCTATTTAGTGGAGATTAAAATCATATTTTTAGTACATTTTGATAAAAGTTGATGAAATGTATAGTTGAAAAGTTGTAAGATCCATAAAATGTGTGATTGGATTGATTGTTAATTTTGACTTAAATTTTAATTCGTACCAAACAGGAGCTAAATAATATTACTTTATTGCTGAGCCTTTAATATTCTCATCATTTTTTGACCAATAATTTTTTTACTTTCATCCGTTAAATAATATTGCACGTTTGTCAATAGATATATTAATTAATATTTACAGACTTGAACAACTCTTAATAATAAGTTTAACGTTGTTAGAGTGGAACACAGAAAATAAGTAAAAGATGTATAGATAAAATAAGAAGTCATAAATCATGTATTCCACGTGCTTCACCTTCTGATTCTCTGGTCTTTCGTTATCCAAACTCAATAAAAGCAGCTCTAGCGAGCCACAAGATGTCAAGGTCAAACAAACAAACACTCTCCAAGAATAATTAACGTAACATAATTTATTTGTCGATCAAGTAAGCGCTTGATTTTGAAAAAATATTTTAATTTTCGATTTACATCTATGCCTTGAATTGCTGTCAAAATTGGCTGCATATAGATATTTAATTCAACTTTTATGGAATTGGATAAAGTAGTGGCATTTTGTGATTAAAAAATTATTAAAAAAGCTAGTGATAAAAACCATGGTCCAAATCAAGATCATTAGGACATCCAAAAAAAATAATATATAAGCCAGCGAAAATGGAATAATAAAGGGGAATCCATGCATCAGCGGCATGCATGTCTCGTGGGGTCATCTTTTTGAAAGAATAGTAATTAACTTAAAAAACTAAGTTAAACGTTGTTGTTTTTTTCTTTTAAAATAAATAAAGACTAGCCACTTTAATAATTAATTATTTACTTGCATTTATTTTTATTACTGTACAAGTCCTCAAACTAATGTCATTTCTTCTTAACCTATTTCGAAACATGTTAACTAGCTAAAATTACTTTGAGCATGATTGGGAAAATATAAATCATAGCCATCGTAGCTTCCCGATCCTCCACCACATTAGCCCGAATCATCGCCACCTCCATATCCTTATGATAATCCTCTACACTCCTCGATCCGTGAGTCATACCCTGCAGCCTCTGGTAAATATCTCTATAACAATGAGTCGGCACAAACCGCTTCCTCATTATAGTTTTTAATTCACCCCAAGTCTCCACCGGCTCCTCAAGGTTCCTCCTCCTACCCATAACTAGTTGATCCCACCAAATATTCGCGTAGTCGGTGAATTCAATCACGGCTAATTTCACCTTCTTCTTTTTCGAATAATTATTACAATCAAAAAGTCGTTCGACCTTTGTCTCCCAATCCAAGTACGCCTCCAGATCACTCCTACCCTGGAATGATGGTATTTTCACTTTAATTTTCCCAAGGTCGTCATCAACAACTTCTCTACCCCCACGATGCCTCCTAGCATCAGGACGCTCCCTATCATGTCTCCGCTCATACCTATCTCCTCTATCCCTCCTTCGCATACTACCCAAAGATATACTGCCACTTTCACTGCCCATGTCTTCATTATCCGCACCAACCTCACGTCTATTACCTCTCCTAACCCAAGAACCATCATGAGATTGATCACGAGGTCTTTGTTCACGTTCTGCACCTTGATTCTCCATCTGTACCATAAACCTCTCAAATTGTGCCCTCATTGTTGCAATATCATTATTACCCTGTTCATTCCTTTTATTCACACTCCCGAGCTGTTTTCTATCTTCAATAGAAGATGAAGATATGGAAACCTTTCTATCAGACATTTTTAAGACATGAACAAGGAAATTCGGAATATTTGGGGAATATTTGGGAATTTTCAGAATTTTTTTTTTATAATCTGCCAGAGAATTGGATTACGAGTATAGCAGAAAAAACGGAACTGGATTTGGACGAAAAACGAAGAAGAAAAACACTTTTGAATTTTTGGGACTGACTCTTATGGATCAAACTGAAGAAAATTATGACTGACACGAAGAACATGAAGAACACGAAAAAAATCAAGAAATCCAAGAAACGCAAGAATCTGAAATAGATCCAAGCTCTGATACCAGATGATGAGATCCTAGTCGGGGAATCTCGTCGAACAACGCTGAATAACGAAAATAAAACCCTAGGAAAGATCTAAATCAGATCTGACACGAAAATAACAAGAACACGAAGAAATAAACGAAAAATTAAAAGATAGATTTGACGGTAAAACCTTGACCCAACAATCACGACGCAATTAATGACGATGCGGATTGAAGAACCAAGATTGGTGAACGCCACAAGGGTTGTCAATTCCTTGATAAGTTCGTTGGGTGAACGCCACAAAGAACGGATCTTTGATAAGTTCGAAACAAAAGGGAAATAACTCAACCTTTCAATTTGGAGAATCCTCTCTCAAATATTATTAATCTCAAAACTCAAAACTTGTTCTTTTACAATGAATGGAAAGGAATATAAATAACCAAAATAACCTAGCCTCTAATTTACTAAAAATAGAATTCTAATTAGATTAAAATACTAAATTAGGAAAATAAACTAAAAGCTAAAAAGGAAATAAAATAATTATAAAATCCGAAAAATCTGGCCCGCTCCTCTTTTACGGCCGTGAGGAACTCTCTTACGGCCGTAATGGCCTCTCTGAACAAAATCTGTTTTATTAGTTACGGCCGTAACTTTCAGACTTACGGCCGTAAGCCTGGTTCTGCTGAAATTTGGCCTTTTCCCTTGATAGTTGATTACGGCCGTGACAATAGCTTTTACGGCCGTGATTATATGAGTTACGGCCGTGAAGGATTTCCATTACGGCCGTAATGCCTTTTCTGCATAAACAATTTCGTGTACTCGGCTCTGCTTGATTCTTTCGTCTTCTCGGCTCGATTCCAACATGAAACTTACTCCGTTTTGCAAGTAGATCACTGTGGTGTTGCCGATGTCTCGACTTTGCCCTTCGATACCTGGTCCGGATCGTATCAATTACTGTACAAGTCCTCAAACTAATGTCGTTTCTTCTTAACCTATTTCGAAACATGTTAACTAGCTAAAATTACTTTGAGCATGATTGGGAAAATATAAATCTTAATTTAAACAAGGCAATCTACACATTTCATAGGACTCAGAACTATTGCATTGTCAACACATTTTGTACAACACGTACCACTAATAATTACTTGAATTTTAAATTATTTTTTTGGAGAAACTTGACTTTTAAATTATTAACTTCTCAAATATATTAAGTTGTACCCAATTAATATAACCACGCATTAGTTTAATTTAGACTTTAGCACGATAGGACAACTTAGCTCAATCAAAAGGAGTTTAATGCACTCGAAGAGGGGAAATGTGATAGCGTTTTTGATGATATGAGCACAAAGTATAGCAACTTATTTGAATTTTGTCATAATTTGTTACTTCAAGCTTGGATTTGATATTTTACATTAGCATATTTATATTTTAACTCATCTAAAAAGTACTATTATCATTCCAGTAGGTAAATCGCGGTTTAAATTAGAACTAAATTAAACATAAAAAAAAGATAGAAAGAAAAATTAAAGATACTCTTGATAATCAAAGCAGTAAAAGTCTGTAAAATATGCAAAGGTAAGTGCACAAATCGCACTTATTTAAAGACATGATTTATTGTTAGTCAAGAAATTTGCATGTTTTCGTTATGGTTAGCACCAAATTAAATATTTGACAATTCCATAATGTGAAATTTAATGTTTGGTGTTGGATTAAACGAAAGTTCAAATTTCCATTACTTCACGTAATGTTCCAACTTGCACATACCATACATTCATTGGGTGGTGAAAATAAATACCCCACCATTTGTTTTTTCATCCCTTAATAAATGTTCACTACGTCATAATGTCATCTAAAAATGTCTCAAATGAATGTTTCACAAGAATTATTGTATCATTTATCTTAGAAGATATGTAGGTGTGAACTTGTTACTTGGAGATTTAATTTTGTGTGAAATCAGGGGATTTAAATAGCCTCGTTTTAGAAAAGGAAATTAACAAAATAATCAGGAAACAGTTGCATTCGAACTCTGAATCTTACAGATGGAAAGTTGATTATCTGGCCATAATAATTAAATAATAATAATAATAATAAAAATATAATAATAATCTGCCGCGACTGATCATACGGTATTTCATTTTGCTTATACTATCAATGAACAGTACTGCGTGTAATGGCCGAACTACTTGTCAAAAATGCCATGAAAGCTTGAGCAAAGAGGATTCGAGTAATGTAGCGCCCCGAGTTCCGTATACCCGATTCACTACGTCATTTTCTGTCTAAATTTTTCGAATAATATTTTTGCGGAAGAAATAATTGAAATTCATTTTTGGCAACATTAAATAAACTGTAATGGCCGATAAAATTGAAACATTTATGAAACCATTTGAAATAGTAAATCGAACCATTAATTTTATAAAGAAATTGACAATGTCATAATTTCTCAAATAAATGAACTTCTCTAAATTATTCGATTGTTTGGAAAAATACGGAAATCATTAACGTCAAACTTTCAACCGTTTAACGATTATTGCCACCATCATTCATCGTTCGCCACCGTCTCCGAAATCTGCAAAACTGTTAAAAAGTAGGGTGAGTATTTCATGGGGGAAATACTCAGTAGACTCATCGCAAATTAATTTAATTTATAAGATGATTAAACACATAAATCCCGGCTCTTTATAAAACGGGCATTGATAGAGCTTCTTTATAAAACGGCTCTTGATAAAACTCATATTGTCCATTACAGCACGAGACATATTGTGAAAATAATAGGCTCTTTGAAAAACATCTCTTTGAAAATAGCTCTTTGAAAACAGCTCTTTGAAAATAGCACTTTGAAAACAGCTCTTTGAAAACATCTCTTTGAAAATAGTTCTTTGAAAACAGCTCTTTGAAAACAATTCTTTGAAAATAGCTCTTTGAAAACTTCTCTTTGAAAATAGTTCTTTGAAAACAGCTCTTTGAAAACAACTATTTGAAAATAGCTCTTTGAAAACAGCTCTTTGAAAACCATATACTTATAAAACACATTTTAATTATGCCAAGCATAATTTTCTTTTGAAAGCATAGGGATCCTTTCCATCATAACATAGGATAAGATCGAAATCCTCATAAACATAAGAATTTTACCGAACTTCGGTGGCAAGAATTCTTATGTAGTAAGTATTCCAAGCATAATTTTTGAAATTCATAGGGATCAATTGCATCATAACATAAGATAGGATCGAAATCCTCATAAACATATGCGACAGGAATTTTACCGAACTTAGGTGGCAAATCCTCATAAACATATGGAAACATAGGAATTTTACCGAACTTCGTGGCAAATCCTCATAAACATAGGAGACACAAGAATGTTACCGAACTTCGTGGCAAGAATTCTTATGTGTAGCGCTACTAAAACTCCGGTCCCCTTAACATATCATAACTTATCATATGGAACCCATAACAATCTTGGTAGATTGATTTCATAGCAATGATCCAAAAAAACATTTTCATGAAGCATAGGGTATACTTACTTTTCGTAAAAACATAAAGTATATTTTCTTTTCATAAAAACATACTTACTTTTCATAAAAACATAAGGTATATTTACCTTTCATAAAAACATACTTGCTTTTCTTAAAAATTGACTTTCACAAGTCACATGACATTCATATGAAATCATAATTTAAATCAATTAATAAGTGCAAGTCTACCTTAAATCCGACGAGTGCAAAGTTGAGCGGGAATGACTTCAATTTCTTTAAATTCTCCGTACGCTTCGTCTTAGCCAATAAGTCACTTTAGTCTATCGAATATATAGCTCAAAATGATAAATTATAATTTGAGGACTAAAATTGATGTTTTGAAAGTTGAGGACTAAAATGAATATCTTTGAAAAGTTGAGGGACTAAAATTGATACTTTGAAAGTTGAGGGATTAAAATGAATACTTTGAAACTTGGGCTTAAAATCAAATAAAGTAAATCAGCAGGGACTGAATTGATCAGATTTTTAAAATGAAAGGGCTGATTAAAATCATTTAAAACTTTGGGACTGATTTGAAAACATTTTCAAAAGAGGGGGACCAATGCTGCAAATTCTGAAAAATCAATATTAATATCCTCAGATCTATTTTCTCTCTCTCTCTCTATCTTCGCAATTCAGAGCATTGGAGAGAGACCGAGGTGTGGAAAAGGGCGAGAAGAAAGGCGATTGGCGGTGGAGGTGGAAGAAAACCGGTTTTCAGCTGCGAGGTTTTCCGATGGAACTCTGGTCGAAATGGGTCAAGGATGAAGGTTAGTTTCTGGGCTGATTGGGTGTAATACCGTGTGAAATAAATTTTGATTATGATAAGAATTGGACTAACTTTGATTCGGAATTGTATTAAAAACTGATATATTTTTGGACTGAAAAATACATTTGAGAAATAAAAATTTTGGAATTTAAAACGATTTTAAAAATAATACTTTGAATAAATAATTAAATAACATAATTTTAGAAATTCGGATTTAATTTAAAATCGAACAAATTCGATATTTCTTGACTTGGCTAGACGAACACGTCGCGGCGTTAACTTCAAAACAATGGGTGAAATAGTAGCGACACAATTTTCTAAATATTAAAATAATTATTAATTTGCGTAAAAATTCTGGATCGCTACAATCTTACCTCCTTCAAATAATTTCGTCCTCGAAATTAAACTTACTTGATCTTATGAATTCTGAATACTTAATCAGAATCTCTTCTTCTTCTTCCCTTATGTAGCATCATCGCTACCATATTTAACCCAACCATTTTTTTAACCCACTGGACTTTGACTAAATGCATCAGTTTGTTTTCTCAAGAACATGGACTTTTCTATAGACATATGTGTCTACTCAAAAATTCTTCTGAATCGTAAGTGACTGAAAGTTCACTATTCTTTGAATTCCATTTTTATGAACCAAAAACAACATAACTTATTCATAGATGATCAACTTATTTCATAATCTCAATACATTATCACCTTCAATTATCATCATCATATCATTCCTTACAATTTTCTATTGTACCTTTATATCCATCTAACCTTACGTCCATCATCATTATCTCACATAATCCCAAACAACATCATGTCTCTTTACTAATTTCTGTAATTCCATAAAAAAAAAATCTCTTCAAGTTTCCATAAATCTTTACTGACATATCAAACCATAATAATTTGTCATCTCTAAACTTCTTATCATCGAATATTCCCAAAATAATCAAAGAATTTCCTGAATATTCTCTCTACGTAATATACCCAAACATATCAACATAATATCATCAACTTATCTTTCCAATATTTGTAACCAAAAATTCAGTATACAAATATCTTCCAAATAACTAAGATTCTTTACTTAAATGTCATCACATTTCCTGCAAAGTATTTCTTTCACTTGTATATACGTATGAACTCTAATTCGATACGGTCCTCAATTCACTTTCACGTCTTCCCGTATTATTTCTATACCTTGATTATTATATCAAAATATCAGTACCAAAATCCAAGAAAAATATTCCATATCTCAAATCCCATCATCAAATCTCCCTTTATCGATAAAATAAACAGCGCATTACTTCTTGTCTCCTCTTTTCATTATTCTAATCCTGCGCTTTCTTGCTGGACACAACATCACGCGGATTCACTTAGATCCTTAATGCTTTTAAATAGTTCATACTGGGAAGATGTTGAATCATCAAACAATGGATATCATCCTTACAAACATCCGCAAGTATTATTCCAGTCTTCCTATGAATGATCTGAGAAAGATTTATAGAATAAGACTCGAAAGGTTGAGGTTGCTGATGGCTCATGGTATTCCAGAAGATGTTCGCTGGTTGATCGAAGCAAAGGTTCGACTATCTGGTGAATTACCTATGACATTTCCAAAACATATGCCTGGTTTAGGCAAAAGCACGTTTGCAAAGAAACGAAGAGCAAAAAGACTGGGTGGTTGCTACAAATGTGCTCGTTGGAACTGTAATACTCGTTGCAAATCAGTAGGATCTTCTTCTACTAATCGGGATGATAAAATCGAATTCATAAAGGGTGGACTGAGTAAGGAGTCTTTAGATGATATTCGACTGACTCTTGAGACGCACCCAAGTGGTTATGTGCAACGTGAACTTCTCTCCTTATACGCTCAGTTTAACGAGGACAAAAATCGTTATAGTCTCCAAAATATAATAGCAAAAGATCCTGTTTGCCAGTCTGTTTTACAAAATGAGGCTTCTGGCAGTTCAGCAATGATATAAGATAAATCTTTTAAAATATTTTGCTGCTTTCTTTCACGCGTTTTGAAAATAAAATATATTTTCCTTTCTCGAGGTTTGATAAAGCTGGAAATAAAATATTAAATCGCCGAAAGGTGACAGCCTCGATACGATAAAAATATTCAAAAGTGGGCTGATTTTGTCAAAAGTAAATCTTTACTTTTTCAGAATCAATCAAAAACAGTAAATTTTTCCGGCTTTAAATACCCAAACATATTTCATAGTTCAGGCATCCCAAAATCACATCTTCTTCGTAAGTTTTCCTTTCTTTACTATCAAAGATGGAAGCACCAAAACTTCGACAGATCAAAACTATTTGTGTATTTTGTGGATCAAAAGTGGGGAAAGGCTTCGGTTATCTAGAAGCGGTCGTAGATCTTGGAAAGAAACTAGGGGAAAAATGTATCACTCTTGTATATGGGGGTGGTAGCAGTGGTCTAATGGGTTGTGTTTCCCAATCTGCTCTTGCAGAGAAATCAAAAGTAATCGGTGTCATACCGTCCCTTTGGTAGATGTTGCAGGCAAAACACGAGGGCATGAAGTTCAAACCTTATCCATCCATGAACGCATAACTTGTATGCTATATGGTTCTGATGCCTTTATAGCCCTGCCCGGAGGTTTTGGTACCTTAGAAGAAATCTTTAACATTACCTCGTGGGCTCAACTAGATCTCCATACTAAGCCTATTGGGCTTCTGAATGTTAACTATTTCTTTGATGGTTTGTTAACCTTTCTTGATTATGCTGTGGAACAGGGATTCATCTCTCCATTTTCCAGAAGGCTTCTTATTTCTGCTCCTACTATTGATGAACTATTGGATAAGCTGCAGTCATATATCTCAATACAAGATCCAGCAGGAGTTAAGATAGATTGGTCGCAAGGAAGGGGAATCAAGCGAAAATGGAGTCCGGTTAATGTAAACTTAACTCTGTGAATCTTAGAATAGGTGGGGGTAGAGTACGGAGTATTCTCACTCTCGAGACACCCCTCCATTTACTAGGATTTCATTAATGTTTAAATCTTGCGTGTACTTCAAAGATTCCAGGTGGTAGATTACGGAGTATTCTTACTCTCGAAACACACCTCTTTGAAGGTTTATTTATTTCCTCAAAAGATCAGAGGTGGTAGGATACGGCTACTCCGGAAACACATCTCTCATTTTGAGGATTATCCCATGTTTCTCTCGTTTGCTTTTGTGTGTTTCATGTATTTCCTTTCCAGTGTGACTCTTGTGTGTTCTCCTTATGAGAAAATAATAAAATTTCTGCTATCATCTACTAAATCTTGTTTGTGATGTAAATGAACTTGCATGTCTAACCTCAATTCTCTTAGTGATTGCATTCCATACTATGCTCTTATTTCCAAATGATAAAATTCTGGATAGAGTTTCCCTTGTAATTTGGACTTATCCCAAAACATAAGCATACTTCATAACTCACAATAACAAATAACTCCACATTTATCCACAACGATTTAAATATAGCAACAATTCCAACACTTCAATATCATCAAAAATATCCCATAATTCAATTCATAATTCCTCAACATAACAATTTCAAATCATATTTTTCAATATCACAATATCACTTCCTTCCATACCGTAATTGGCTCAAAAGATTACTCATACTTATAAATATATGCCATAAATCATATTCCCAAAATTTATTCACAAGGCCAAACTTCATAATAAATTTCTCTTCAACATAGAGGCATAATTCATTTACTTAACATAATATCCATTACTTAAATACCAAAAACTAAGAACCAAATCTTTAAATCTTTAACTTCATAATGCTTCTCATAAAAAATCTCAAAAAAATCATATCACTTATAATCTTAACATATAATCAAATTCTTTCCGTTGACTTCTCTTACTTAGTGCCATGTCTAAAATCAATTATGCAAAGTCCATCTAGGGTTCATCATTTCTAACTCGAGGACAAAAATTATTTAAAAATCATTCTTAAATCATATTATTCCCATTATGCTCAACACTCGTTTTCTTTCTTAAAAAATTTCTCATAATCATACATTAAAGCATATAAGTTATGACAAAGCATAACAACATCATTATTTTCGAAGAAATACATTCTTATTTCTCATAAATCATAAGTATCCGAAATACTCTTCATTCTTTCTCATAAATCAATAAAATGAGTATTCGAAATACTGAAATAACTTTAAACATCATAAACTTCTTTACCTCGGAGTTGGTGGAACGAATGATGGCAGTGGCAATCTTCATCAATAAAAATCTTATAATGGAAAATATTTCTTAAAATTCTTTTTGAAAATTTTACCAGTCTACAGAAACGCAGACTAGCTCTGATACCAACTTGTAGCGCCCCGAGTTCCGTATACCCGATTCACTACGTCATTTTCTGTCTAAATTTTTCGAATAATATTTTTGCGGAAGAAATAATTGAAATTCATTTTTGGCAACATTAAATAAACTGTAATGGCCGATAAAATTGAAACATTTATGAAACCATTTGAAATAGTAAATCGAACCATTAATTTTGTAAAGAAATTGACAATGTCATAATTTTTCAAATAAATGAACTTCTCTAAATTATTCGATTGTTTGGAAAAATACGGAAATCATTAACGTCAAACTTTCAACCGTTTAACGATTATTGCCACCATCATTCATCGCTCGCCACCGTCTCCGAAATCTGCAAAACTGTTAAAAAGTAGGGTGAGTATTTCATGGGGGAAATACTCAGTAGACTCATCGCAAATTAATTTAATTTATAAGATGATTAAACACATAAATCCCGGCTCTTTATAAAACGGGCATTGATAGAGCTTCTTTATAAAACGGCTCTTGATAAAACTCATATTGTGCATTACAGCACGAGACATATTGTGAAAATAATAGGCTCTTTGAAAAACATCTCTTTGAAAATAGCTCTTTGAAAACAGCTCTTTGAAAACATCTATTTGAAAACAGCTCTTTGAAAATAGCACTTTGAAAACAGCTCTTTGAAAACATCTCTTTGAAAATAGTTCTTTGAAAACAGCTCTTTGAAAACAACTCTTTGAAAATAGCTCTTTGAAAACATCTCTTTGAAAATAGTTCTTTGAAAACAGCTCTTTGAAAACAACTCTTTGAAAATAGCTCTTTGAAAACAGCTCTTTGAAAACCATATACTTATAAAACACATTTTAATTATGCCAAGCATAATTTTCTTTTGAAAGCATAGGGATCCTTTCCATCATAACATAGGATAAGATCGAAATCCTCATAAACATAAGAATTTTACCGAACTTCGGTGGCAAGAATTCTTATGTAGTAAGTATACCAAGCATAATTTTTGAAATTCATAGGGATCAATTGCATCATAACATAAGATAGGATCGAAATCCTCATAAACATATGCGACAGGAATTTTACCGAACTTAGGTGGAAAATCCTCATAAACATATGGAAACATAGGAATTTTACCGAACTTCGTGGCAAATCCTCATAAACATAGGAGACACAAGAATGTTACCGAACTTCGTGGCAAGAATTCTTATGTGTAGCGCTACTAAAACTCCGGTCCCCTTAACATATCATAACTTATCATATGGGACCCATAACAATCTTGGTAGATTGATTTCATAGCAATGATCCAAAAAAACATTTTCGTGAAGCATAGGGTATACTTACTTTTCGTAAAAACATAAAGTATATTTTCTTTTCATAAAAACATACTTACTTTTCATAAAAACATAAGGTATATTTACCTTTCATAAAAACATACTTGCTTTTCTTAAAAATTGACTTTCACAAGTCACATGACATTCATATGAAATCATAATTTAAATCAATTAATAAGTGCGAGTCTACCTTAAATCCGACGAGTGCAAAGTTGAGCGGGAATGACTTCAATTTCTTTAAATTCTCCGTACGCTTCGTCTTAGCCAATAAGTCACTTTAGTCTATCGAATATATAGCTCAAAATGATAAATTATAATTTGAGGACTAAAATTGATGTTTTGAAAGTTGAGGACTAAAATGAATATCTTTGAAAAGTTGAGGGACTAAAATTGATACTTTGAAAGTTGAGGGATTAAAATGAATACTTTGAAACTTGGGCTTAAAATCAAATAAAGTAAATCAGCAGGGACTGAATTGATCAGATTTTTAAAATGAAAGGGCTGATTAAAATCATTTAAAACTTTGGGACTGATTTGAAAACATTTTCAAAAGAGGGGGACCAATGCTGCAAATTCTGAAAAATCAATATTAATATCCTCAGATCTATTTTCTCTCTCTCTCTCTATCTTCGCAATTCAGAGCATTGGAGAGAGACCGAGGTGTGGAAAAGGGCGAGAAGAAAGGCGATTGGCGGTGGAGGTGGAAGAAAACCGGTTTTCAGCTGCGAGGTTTTCCGATGGAACTCTGGTCGAAATGGGTCAAGGATGAAGGTTAGTTTCTGGGCTGATTGGGTGTAATACCGTGTGAAATAAATTTTGATTATGATAAGAATTGGACTAACTTTGATTCGGAATTGTATTAAAAACTGATATATTTTTGGACTGAAAAATACATTTGAGAAATAAAAATTTTGGAATTTAACATGATTTTAAAAATAATACTTTGAATAAATAATTAAATAACATAATTTTAGAAATTCGGATTTAATTTAAAATCGAACAAATTCGATATTTCTTGACTTGGCTAGACGAACACGTCGCGGCGTTAACTTCAAGACAATGGGTGAAATAGTAGCGACACAATTTTCTAAATATTAAAATAATTATTAATTTGCGTAAAAATTCTGGATCGCTACAAGTAACACGCCAGTTCAATTCCCAAAGTTACATGGAATCGAATGGTTCCATTGACAAAATATCCAAATTTTAATGGTTTCATGTTCTTGAATTTCGTGGACCAGAACCCAATTAGGTACCCAAGTTCATTATTTAAAGCTTTTATTCTTCCCTTGATATATTTTGTAAATTGTCCGAATTCGTTTACTAATAGCAAAATTGATCTAGTGTCAATCAAGACCAGTGCTTGTGTCTTGGTTAGCACAATAGTATGTGCCCTTAGTTGGCACTAAATCAAAACTGTTACTAATAATAGATTTAGTTAAGTATTAATATGTGATCCCCAAATGGAACAATTCATACTTGGAGGGCCTAATTAGAAACAAGCTTAAAGTTGGAGGACTTAAAGATGCAATTAGTGTTAGTATGCTTTTATTGTGGACCATTGATCAAGATCCTATGGTTAGGATTGAGTTGGCAATTAATATATTCTTGACTTGGGCTCATTTGGTAGAATGGTATGGAATAGAATAGTTTAGTCCTCTCCCTCTCCTCTCGTGTGAAATCCACCCAAGTTCTTGCACCATGTAGAAAGAATTCTTTGTGGCATAATTGAGTCCTTGTATAGGTCAATTGGAAGTGCTATTGTGTAGTATGATGGTGCGGTGATATTGTAGAGAATAGGGGTTGTGATTTGGTAATTCCTCGTGAAGGAATTGGCGCACGGTTTGTGTGCGGGAATCTTGTAAAGAACTTTCATTGGAATTGGCTAGTGGAACGGGTTCGATTCGGAGCCCCCCAGATGTAGGTGCGATTGACACTGAACTTGGTCATCAAGATTGTATTCTTTGTTATTGTTGCGTTTTCTTGATCATTTCTTTATATTATCCGCGATAATCACAAATATTGGGACGCGAAATTCCGAACAACTGGTATCAGAGCCTTGTGTGAGAATCAAGGGCTTGTTGAATTTTGTGATTGGAAAAGGAATTAAAAAAAAAAATCGGTGAATTCAAGAAATCGTGGAATTCAAGAAAATAAATAAAAAAAAAAAATATGGGAAGAAGACGGTGACTGACCGACATTAGAGGGGAAGTTCTTGCACTGGCCGGATAAAAAGCAAAAGACTTGCCAAAAATCCCAAGAAGCAGCAGTACCGACCGGAAGAAGAATCTCAAGAACAAGAAAGTGGTCGTGAGGAGGAAGGAAGAAGTGCTTCAGTTCTTGGCAGTGAAGCGGCGATCGACGGCAGTCCCAGGCGGAGGTGAAATTCTCGGTTACATCTCGAAATTAGTCCGGTGGAGATGCTAGGAAGTGGTTGGTGGCCGCCGACATGCCAAAAATCAAGAAATTTCAAAAACTTGCCAAGGGAAAATTGTCCAAGAACCGTAAAGACCAAAGCAGGAAGCCAAAGAAAGTAACTTACCGTGAAAGGCTGGGAAGCAAGTAGTGCACTGACCGAAGGAAGAAGAAGCTGGCTGGTTGGAGAAAAATCTGGCAAGAAAGGAGTAGGTGACTGACCGAAGCTAAAATTTCTAGATTCTGGCAGGCCAAGACTCCAGTCGATGAACGAAGGACATCACTGGAAGCTCATTGTCGAGTAGAATACTCGGCTGCAAGGATGGCAGAATTTTGGCGGTGACAGCGGCAGTTTTTTGGCCGGAGAAGAAAACTAGCCGGAAGTTCAAATCTAAATTACGGCCAAACGAAAACTCCGATCAAGAAACCATTACCACCACTAGCTTCACAAGGACGAGTAGCATATTCTGCAGTTTCTTGGCATTTTTGATAGGCGGCAGGCGGTGGTCCGGCGGCGGCTCCGGCAGTGGTCCGGCGAACGCATTTTTTGACAGTTTCATCATCTCGACCTGCTGAGTCCATTTCCGAAGTTAGTTTTGCAAGATTCCAAATGTAATATGAACACACATTGTTCGCTCGGTGATATCCCTAAACTTTAACTTTTCTTTTATTGCTCTACCTTATTGGTAGCAATTTGTTTAGGTTAATTATTTTTTTTAAAACAATCACCTTGCCGGTAGCAACTTGTTTTGCTGAGTTGTGTTCGACGTTGATCTGTTATTGATGCTTCTTGGACCTGTTAATTGTTTGATTGGATTAGATAGGGAGTGACGAGGTTAGTGTTTCTAGTTGGTACGATCAATGGTGGTTGATAACTACATTAGATACAAGTTTCCATTTAAATATGTCACTAAATGGAGTGACGAGGTTAGTGTTTCTAATTGATATGTTATTTCTATTGATCGGATCAGTGGTAATAAATAACTAGACTAGATACAAGTTTCCATTTAAATAAGTTACTAGCCACATATGTGGGTCTAATGCTATATCAAACGTGAAATAAGTGTCTCTCTCCAAGTTTGGGTATCCAATGGTATTTAATCTTGACTAGAAATAGTAGTAAGATTATGGTAAATCTTGACTTGAAATAGTAGTGAGATTTGGGAGAGAGTTCTTGACTTATTTGTTGTTGTTTTGGTCACTTTATATGATTGTTATAAAGAGAAGCATGATCAGATAGATAGAGAGAGATGTGGAGTATGTGATATCTTGTTCTAATTTGGACCCGAATGAGGATTATGTGTTATTAAATCCTGTTGACTCCTGTGATATAAATTTAATTGTGAAATTTCATATGCATGTATGGCTACTTGATTTAGCACATATTTTTCATGTTGCATCCCATATTGATTTGTTCAACAATTTGCATGAACATGACTTTGATCACGTTGTGTTGTGTAATGATATTGCATGCAAGAGTGTTGGGATAGGTGATATTTCTGGTAAATTTGATGGGGGCTGTGTGCTCATTATTGAGTGGATTTAGATTTATTCATGAGATGAATATGAATTTGATATATGTGGGTCAATTAGAAAAGATAGGGCTGACTGGTAAAATTGAGCATGGGCTTATGAAAATTATTAAGGGTGTTCTTGTAACATGCAAGGGAGTTACAAGAGATGGTGTATGTGTTACCACTGTTTACATGATTAGAGGTGTTGATTCCTCTGTTTCGTTTACCAACACAAATGACTTGTATGAGTTGCACACTACGGGTGCACGAATGAATGATAAGAAGCTTCTTGATGACATAGGTGCTGTTGTAGGAGACCGTGGGTCTTATGTACCTTGATGTGATAAATGCGGGTTATATGTAGACTGTATGTCTTATATGCATTTATGTGGTCATTGTGTGTGTGGTATGTTTCATAAAAGCGTGCTTGGAAATGACTATATGTCGGATTTGCTTTTATGTGATCGTCGTGTGCTTGGTAAGCAACGTCGTGTTTCTTTTTCTTCTGGTTTGTGATACTACTCATGATAGATTGCATAATAAATGTGTTGATCATTTTATGCTGTAGACTTTTGGCTGTGCTTATATTTTCACCATTTGAGAATGGGGGGAAACGTTGGACCTATGGCTAGATATGTGTTTCTAGGATGTCCTCCGGAGGATTGATAATTATAGGTTATAGTGTAGAAGCCAAAAGGGTGGTTAGATCATGGAGTAGTGTGGTCACGGTTAATGAGGCTGATGTGTCATGTTTAGAACATGAGTTTTTAGTGCAATTGAGAGAAAAACAGCAAGATAATGCTAGTTATCAGTTGCAGGTGGAGTTGGTTATAGTGATAGTACTATCCCCAGGCGTAGGGTACTCAGAGTGAGGTGAAGACTCCAATATTCAGCGTCCTGAAGATTAAAAGAGAGTGGTAATAGAATGATATGGATACACCCGTTATAACCTATTCTTGGGTTGACTAGTTGTTGACTAGTGTGATAGAGAGATGAGACTCTATGAGAATGAACAATCGATAGAGTGGATGGAGCAATGGATAGAGATGCGTTCTCTTGTTTTGAATCAAAAGGAGATATACCACTGGGAATGACCTTTCTTAGATTACTAGACTGGATAAAGGGGTACACACATAGGTTGAGGTGAAGGTTATATGAAAACTTTTGTTGGTAGTTTAGTTGGTCGCGACAACTTAAACAATCTGATGTGGAATTACATTTTTTATAAAAGTTTTCTTTTATGTTTCAACCTCTTGTTTTTGTGATAATAAAAACTTGTGCATGTGTGTTTTATCTTGAAAGGTTCTAGTATGACTTAAATGTTACCTGGTTGTGGTATATATGATTTGATTCAATTCATGTTATTATAAATTGATGATATTGCTCTTGATTGGTTCGTTGTTGACACTTATAAATAGAAAATATTGAAATGTGTACGTTGGATTTGAGGGGATATTGTGATGAGTCTTATGTGTATGTGCTATACATAGTGTGATTGTGTGAGGATTTATATATGTATGTTATGTTGGGGATATAGGTAATTGGATGATGATTTTCCTCCTATGTGTTTCATCTTGGGTGATGACTATGTGAGTTGCAAATCACATGTTTTTTGCACATAGTTCTATATTCATGATTGAGTTTAAGTATATTGACATCATATGATTCATTAAATGATCTTTGATATTTAATGGTCTTCTTTAAACATTGTGGTTTTATTAGTGATATGATTATATACTTTAACTGTTAGCATGATATATATTTTTGGAAAAATCCAATTTTTTTCACGGTTGCACTATACATAGAGATTATATGTTGCATTTTACTTGAGGTGTCACACGGTGTTGTAAATCCTGAATAAATGTTATTATCACATTTCCTCAGATATGGTACTAGAGTCATGACATGGTAAAATTCAAGAGTTCATTTTAGACACAACGCACACGTTTTTGTTCATATTTCCCTCTCTGTTTTAGCGATTCTTGCAGCCATGTATAATCATTTGTAGTATAATCTGGGCCATGGTGTAGGCTAGATTGATAGTACTACTGTATAGTGTTTG
This sequence comes from Ligustrum vulgare, assembly GCA_963555705.1. Lineage (NCBI taxonomy): Eukaryota > Viridiplantae > Streptophyta > Magnoliopsida > Lamiales > Oleaceae > Ligustrum > Ligustrum vulgare. The sequence goes on along the minus strand of CAUVWQ010000023.1, from coordinate 172,795 downwards.
GCGCGGTGTTAGTCGTTGTTGAGAAGGGTCGTATTCTGATTTCTTCAGAAGGAACGGTGGATGCGCAAGTTTGAAGTTTGTGGTTTGATTGTTGTACTCTTGAACATTGGTAAAAAGTGGTGAAGTCCAATTTTATTGGATTCTATGTTGAGTTGTGACTAATTTCATTTACTTTCATTTGCAGGTATCGGGCGATGATGATGATGATCGAGCTCACCCACTTAGCCTCTAGCAATCAAGAGAGTTAGAGATTGCAATTTGGAGATCAAGGTGAAGTTTATTAATATGTGATCCCCAAATGGAACAATTCATACTTGGAGGGCCTAATTAGAAACAAGCTTAAAGTTGGAGGACTTAAAGATGCAATTAGTGTTAGTATGCTTTTATTGTGGACCATTGATCAAGATCCTATGGTTAGGATTGAGTTGGAAATTAATATATTCTTGACTTGGGCTCATTTGGTAGAATGGTATGGAATAGAATAGTTTAGTCCTCTCCCTCTCCTCTCTTGTGAAATCCACCCAAGTTCTTGCACCATGTAGAAAGAATTCTTTGTGGCATAATTGAGTCCTTGTATAGGTCAATTGGAAGTGCTATTGTGTAGTATGATGGTGCGGTGATATTGTAGAGAATAGGGGTTGTGATTTGGTAATTCCTCGTGAAGGAATTGGCGCACGGTTTTTGTGCGGGAATCTTGTAAAGAACTTTCATTGGAATTGGCTAGTGGAACGGGTTCGATTCGGAGCCCCCCAGATGTAGGTGCGATTGGCACTGAACTGGGTCATCAAGATTGTATTCTTTGTTATTGTTGCGTTTTCTTGATCATTTCTTTATATTATCCGCGATAATCACAAATATTGGGACACGAAATTCCGAACATTAAGACATGTTGTCCTATGGATACCGGTTCCAATATTTTTTGTGTTATAGAAAACCAGAACTCTTTTTTGTCCCTTCTGATAACAAGACCAAGCTCAACCGATTCTCCCCCTCCCCAAGCAGTAAAACAATAAAGCCTGCACTCAGCAAGAAAGATCGTTCGTTTTTCATTTCATTTTATTTTATTTTTAATATGACAAAACAACACATCTTTCTCTCTATCGTCAAGGTCCAGTGGGGTAGACATGGTAGCGATGAGGCTACTTGGGAAAAAGAAGAAGAAATTCTGGCTAAGTATCCAGATATTTTAGACCAAGTTTAAATTTCGAGGACGAAATTATTTTAAGGGGGTAGGGTTGTAGCGACCGAAATTTTTTCGTTATTTTAAATAAAAATATTTTATGAATTTTAAAGGCGTGTCTGTAACGACCCGAGTCCCACTTAATGGGTTGTCCCGACCGTTAAATGACGGCGTACTGTCCCCACTGTACCAACACGAGTCTTTTCAGCATGCTTTGTCCTCACTCGCACGCTTCCCGAGAAAACTTCCCAGGAGATCACCCATCCCAAAATTGCTCCAAGCCAAGCACGCTTAATTTTGGAGTTTTTAACGATGGACTTCCGAAAAAGAAGGTGCACCTTGTTGGTATGAGTAGTACCTATCATATCTCTTAAGCTTTCTTGATCGGGGTATTACAGTGTCGCTACGACTTCTCCCAAATATTTAAAAGAGTTTTCGCCTAGCCATCAATAATAAAAAAAATTAAATTAACTTTTATCGAAATCAAGTTCCAAAATTTTATTAAAATATTCAAAGACCACAATTTATTTAAAGTCCAAGTTTTAAATATTTTAAATCCAAACTTTAACTTTTGCGTCCAAATTTACTGATTTCAATATTTTGATTCTTGTCCAATTTAAATTTCTTTAATCCCAAATTTAGTTATTCAGCACAATCCCAATTGTTATAAAAATTCATTTCCCCACGTTTCCATAAATCTATCCCCTAAATCATACATAATCCTCTTGCAAATCCTCTCAGCTTTCCTAATTTTCCAATAATACCTCCCCACACGTTAATACCATCCTCGCACTCCCTGATTCTCTCTCTCATTTCCCTAAACAACAATTACCATTTTTGTTGCAAATTCTTGCAATTCATCCTGAATCAGCAAACATCCGCAACTTACCAAAATTCAGCAAACAAACAGACTCCAATCTTTCCTCCCACACGAACTCACTCAAGCCAAACAATCATTATGTTAATTTTCTCTCCTACTCCACTGCATTTTCCACACATGACAGCCACCACCACCATAACCCGAACCACAGCCAAAACCGTAGCCATCACCCACGGCCATCACCACGTTGCCTCCTTTGTGGTCAGCACCAAACCACCACCATAACCCAAACTCCCAATCAAGCCCCAATTCCACAACCAAACCTTCACCATTGACCCAACCAATCATCACCACCGCACGAACCACTCGACTGCATCACCACGCCCAACTCAAATCCACACCATTTTCTCCCAAATAAAAACCAAAACCTAGTTAAAAACATTACCCATAACCTACCTCAACCTTTACCGGAGTTCCTTCGCCGGAAAGCCAGGAACCGAGTTCCACAGCCTCGGTTTTGTTGCACTTTTCACACCCAAATCCACCCTACCACCGGAGCCACCACCCTACAGTGGCGCTAGCGCCGGCGGGTTTTAGCGGAGAGGGGGCGGAGCCCCTCCTTGCCCGTCGCTCTCTCACAACTTCTCTACACTCTCTCTCTCAATTCTGATTTTGAGAGAGAGAAATGAGGATTTTTATTATATTTTATGTTTTGAAAATTGCCATGTTGCCCAAGATTTTTAAAAACTTGTAATTTCAGTCTCTTCTTTTAAATTATTTTTAAATTCAGTTATAAAGGTATCTATACTTAACAAAAAATCAGCCCCTTATTTTCTAAAATACTATTTCAGTCCGTAAATTCTTGAGTTTCAAATTCTTCAGAATGTCAATTTAGTCCTCAACTTTATTTCAATACTTTAATCTTAAATCTTCAAAATACTAAAATAATTTTAATTTTCAGTTGGCTAGACGAAGCAGTTGGTGATTTGAGAATTGACGCAATATTTCCTCTCCACTTTTCAAGAACTCATTAAGCTTAAGGTAGACTCGCCCCCACTAATTAATTTAGACTATGATTCCATGTGTTATGTAGATTTTGTGTGATTTTTATATGCTTAATTGCATGAGACAAGATAAGAATATCTCGTACGAAATAAATTGAGAATTTATGTTATGCACGTCATAACTAATATGCTAGCATGAGACAAGACAAGAATATGTTCATTTGCACTTATTTATATGATGCTTATGACTAAGAAGAGAAAATCACTACCTTGTTTGCATAATTACTTGCTAAATCATTTTATAGATTAATTATTGGAGATGAGTCTACTGAGTATTTCATTTTGAAATGCTCACTCCGTTGTTTTTAACAAATTTTGCATATTTTGGAGACGGTAGCGAGTGATGGGCAAGAGTGGCAAATTATTAATGGACATTATTCACGAATTATATTTATTTCTTTTATTTTTTTTGGGAATTTGAAATGAATAAATTTTCTCGGTATTTAAATTTCATTTGGTTTATCGTTAAAATTTTAAATCAACAAATGTGATATTTTAATATTTAGTCTTTTTCCGCAATAAAGTTTATTCAAAAACTTAGAAATGACGTTCCCACGTTTCTCGGAACCCGAGGCGTCACAATTTCCCCGAAGCTTAAATAGAATTTCCCCATTTCTTGAATTTTTAGAATTTCCCCATTTCTTGAATTTTTAGAGAAGCAGGATTTTTTTTTTTTTTTGCTTTCAGTTTTTATTTTTTATTTTTTCTTCTGTTTATGTTTACTGGTTATATAAATTGCAATAAGTTGATAATATGTATGCTATGGAATATTAAAAGTAAGGTTTAATCTGCCAATTTCTTTGCATTTTCTTGGGAAAAAAAATTTGCTTATCGAATTTTTTTCCCCTGCATGATTTTTATCTCTCTCTCTTTCCATGATATCTTGTCTCTTTGCACGAAAATATTTTAAAGAAGTTGTGAGGTATGTGTTGACGGTTGAAATATAAGAATTCCAAGTCAGCAAGAAGAATAAGTGAATACCAGTTATACGAAGAAAAAGTGGTATGGAGGAAGAGGTGAACACCAGTTAGGACTTTCCGATCTGAACTTTACATATGATTTACTATATTAATATTAGGCTTTGAATAGCCAAATTTGGGATCCTTTTATGAGTCATCTTCTCTTATATTTATAGCACTACAAGAAATTTACTTTCCGCATACAAAATTATTTTGTAGGGAAAGGTCCTTATTTGTATGGAAAAACCTTTCCATTCAAAAAAAAAAATTGTAGGGAGATTTGTGTGGCAAATATCGTGGGGAAAGGTCTTAGCCGACAAAATTTTGAAATTTGTGTGCTAAGGTTTCTCCCCACGAACCCTTTGAACACAAATACAATTCGTAGCCTATTTCTTTTCCCGACGAAATTATTTGTCTACTAAAATTACATTAGCTCACAAAACAAGTTTCGTTGGCACATGGTAACAAATTATTTTGTGACTAAATCTCGCTTTTCCCCACAAATAATTTTTGTAAAGAAAGAGTATTTGTAGGCTAAGATACTATTTGTAGGGAGAAATTAAATCATTTTTAGATATTTTATTTTTCATTTGTATAAAATTAAATCTTTTTGCGTTATTCAAAATAATATAAAATGCAGAAAGACAAAAAATTTTATTAAGATTTTTAATACCAATCAATACAACACTGAATTCAAAATATTGTACCAAAATACAAATAAAAATTATTAAATACTTGTGGTTACATCTAAATTTAAAAATAGTATACATATTTTGTATTCATTACTATGCATCTAAAAAACATATATCTTCATCCTTATGATTGTTGCTGATCACCACCAAAGTTGTGCTACTCATCAGTTACTAGTAGAGGCCAAGAAATAACGACCAAGGTAAGGGCAAAGAGCAAGAACCATCCCCGGCCAAACAGTTGTATAAGCTAATTGCAAGTGCCATGCTTCTGTTTCTTCAAGTTTGATATCATCAAAGATATTATCATTTGGGCTGCTGTAGAAACTGCTGCTATAAAGTTGTTCGGCTACATAACCACCAACATAACAAAAAGGTGAACTCAGTTGGGAAGATGAACCAGCCTTTGAATATAACATGATGGTGCTACTCGCTGAATTTCACACATTTTCACGATAGAGCACCACCAAACCGCCTTTCGTGCTGTTTAAATCCATATAGGAATGTTAAGACAAACACAACGGACTCAACAAGAATATTAATGACCAATAACTATATCAGTTTTTAGATCAAAATCTAGGAAATTAAAATTCGACCTTCCATCAAGCCTTATGATAAGTGTTCCACTATTCTCTTCACACCGTTTAATTCCTTCTTTTTGTAGGAGGCTAATGGCCTACAATGCAACAACCCTGAGCTCAAGTACTAATAAAAAAATTAATCAAAAGCAGTTATGAAACTTAAGGTAACAATCCTAAAACTGTGTATTGCATGTTTGGTAGGAAGATTTACATGACATTAGACAATATTCTAGATGAAAAAATAAATTAATATGTTAATCATTAAAATATTGTCTATTCATCTCTAATACTACTACTACCAAACATGAACTTAAGGTGCAGCAAAATCATTACAATGATTTTATAGATGTGGTACCAAGATTGTTCAGAAATGTTTAGCTCAAAAGTAATTTTTATTTCTTTCCAAGCTTAGCCAAACATGCTCTAAACTGTGACAGCATAAAATAAATAGGTTTTGATCCATACCTTCACAAATGGACATCTATTCCATCTTATTTCTCTTTTATATTTCAACATTCTCACCTGAAACATAAAGTCCTCACAAATCTTAAAGAAAGAGGTGGAAGTACTCTTTCTCATTTAGTTACTTCTAAATGTATTTTTCAACAACAAATGGGTAACAAGAAAATACCTCTGCAATGTGAACAGCTTACTCAAGTTGCTGAATTTTGAATCTTAAGCAGGAACTTCATATCGATTAAACGTTTGTGAAATTGGTAGCTTGAATTTCAATAAAACTAAATATTCTTAAGAAAAATAATTCATATAAACTGTTGAAATTCAACAATAAACAAAGAACCAACACAGTAGCAAACTTGAGCAAAAATTGAAAATTTTACATAATTATGTAACAGAAGTTATCATGATCTACACTGGAAATATATATAATTTAAATAAAATTCAACAATCCTTTGCAATAAGAATAGCATAAATCCCCCATAGCCCTTCCATGCCCCCCATCCCCCCACCTTCTTTGATTTCCTATAGGGTGAGTGGACGAGCAAGAATATGTAATAGTGTTGAAAGAGTAAAATGAATAATCAATTTTACTTTTTCTTTTACAATGACAAAAAAATTTCAAGATATATTGGCGAGAAAATCTTCGTTGATAGTCTTGAAAAAAACAATTTAGGGGAAAATGAGTAGAAATCACTGCAATAAAAGATGAATTGGTGACACTAACCTCAGTGATGAAGAAATTAAATGGATATCACTGCAATAGAAGATGAATTGGTGACACTAACCTTGTCTAATTTCCCACTAAATAATTAGAAAACAGAAGCCAAATATAAAAATTGAAGTAGCTAAAAGTGAACATACCAAATTCATTTTCGAGTGAGAACGTCATAGGAATGAACTGAATTAGTCACTCCAGTAAACCCTGAAAATTTTAAACAAAAAAAAAAAAAAAAAATTAACTTTCAACAACTTGCAAAATAAAAAGAAGAGAATTTTGTAGGAATGGTACAAATGTCGTGGCCACCACAGTTTCCCTCCCCGATAGCAGTGGTGCCACCAAAGGGAATGAGGCGGGGGCCATGGGTCTTGGTGGTCACAACAATAGTGGGAGTGTAACCGCAGTGGGGCCCAATGCATCATCATCATTGTCCCAATAGGTCTCCAGAAGGCGATAGGTCGGAGCCAGATAAGACACAGCTTTCGACCCATCCAAAAACCTCTCAAAAAATTAAAAAAGAATCCCAACAATAATGGATAGAGAGGAGAAGAGGTGGGGAACTGTGACGGAGATGATGGAGAAAGGGGGATTTTGCTCGGAACTGTGGAGGCGAGAACAAGTGCGGCAAGGGGAGCAGCCAAGGGTAGGGTTTTTCCTATTTCTGGCCTCAGGGACGGGTACTTAGTCCGAGTAGAAGAAGAGGGGAAAATCGATTTGTGAAAATAAAAAAAAATGTAAACTCCTCCTAAGAATTTAATTTTGTGGGCAGGGATTTGTAGTTTAAATATACAAATTTTTGGAGACAAATTTTTATCCCTACAAAAATTCTTTCTGTTGGAAAAAATAGACTTTGCAGACAAATTTAATTTGTATGCGTAAAATTTGTAGTTTAAAGTTTCTATCCCTACAAAAGCACGTTTTGTAGGGAAAAGTAGACTCCACACACAAATTTCATTCTGTAGGCGTAAATTTTGTAGGATAAGACTATTTTTCTTGTAGTGTAGGGAAAATGGATGAGCTGACTTATTATAATACCTGACTGTCTGACATTACGACATAACTAACCTAACTATACTCTTACATAATACCAGGTAGTTGACTTCTTTTCTAACTGATTACATGTCTGAATAACTGTTTCAACTACCATGTAAGAAAGTAGTTATGACCTCATTCAATCATTACAAATCAATGTCCGACCTGACTCTCCGACCTCGAATCTAAAGGGAGAACCTCATCTATTCACAGCTGGGAGTGAATGAAGTCTGTCCGACCTGATATGTCCTGGATGAAAATATGATCCGACCTCTCCATTTGTTTGTAGGACATGGTGTAGCGACCAAGAAATTTTACGCAATTAATAATTATTTTAATATTTAGAAAATTGTGTCGCTACTATTTCACCCACTGTTTTAAAGTTAACGCCGCGACGGATTCGTCTAGCCAAGTCAAGAAATATCGAATTTGTTCGATTTTAAATTAAAATTCGAATTTCTAAAATTTTGTTATTTTAATTATTTATTCAAATGTATTATTTTCAAAATCATTTTGAATTCCAAATTTATTAAAATATCTCAATTTTCCTTATTCAAATTATTTCAAGTCCAAATACGTAATTCAATTTTTATCTCAATTTTCAAATTTATTTTCAGTCCAAAATATATCAGTTTTAAATACAATTTCAAATCAAAGTTAGTCAAATTTTTAGTTAAATTAATTCTATTTAACTAAACCAAATTTTCCCCACATGTTTTCTTCTTTACACCAAAACATCATCATTTTATAAAGAATCTTACACAATTGTCCATTTCATATTCCACCTAATTCTACACTATCCTATTCTATAATACCTAATCAATACATATATTTCTCTTATCCCCCATCACAACTCACGTTGCCCACATTTTGTTTCCTTCTTAATTATTCTTTCTATCTCATTGTGTACAATCAACAAGCATCTCCACACATGGACAATTGGAACACCTCAAAGCATCATCATTATCATCACCAATTCCACTCAACGATTCCCTCCACTTTCCACCCCATCTCATACCTAACTCTCCACTATACTTTCTTCAATTTAAGTCACTTTCTCCAGCTTTCCTCCATCAACATCATCACACACACGTATTATTTTCAATACCATCACTGCCATTGTTCCACTTTCACAATTCAAACCACCAAGCTTTATCTAATTCAAGCCACAACCAATTCCATTTTATCAATATGCACAACCCAATATCATCACCACAATTCAGCCACCACTAGAATTCACATCTCGATCCATTTCAGCCTCCTCCCTACACCACTGCAGTATACCTCCGCCCCAAAGCAGCCACTGATCAACCATAGCCCAATTATCCACAACCAAGAACCACCACCCAACCAGCCTGATCAAGAACAGCCCTCACCATCACTCTGTTAAACACTCAATTCACCAAAGCTGTCGATCCACCATCATCGTATTGGCATCAACCTGCAGCTCCATCACCCAAGAAATCTGTATCATCACCTTCACTGCCATTCTTGCTCACTGCACAAAACCAAGAACCTCATGAATGCCAAATTTAATACCCAAATCACCACCACCCCGGCCAAGATCAAACACCCTGCATCATCTTCATCAATCAACCACAATGCCATTTCTTTCAACATCCACCACTGCCTCATTCAAATTTAATTCACCATCTCCTCAATCCAGCCACCACCGTACCTAGCTACAACCATCAGACGACATCACCACCTCCGACCAGCACTACTCAACTCTAAATCACCAAATGAACACCACCACAGCCCACAATCGCCAACCACCGGAGCCACTTCCACTGCCAATCTCAAAATCCCCATCAATCGAACCTCAAATCAAACCAAAAACCAAGAAATAAACCAAGCCCAAGACTTACCTTCGAACGCCGTTTCTCCCACCGGAGTATCATCGCGAACCCAGTTTCGTTTTTGACCACGGTTTTGCACCCAACCTCGCATATGAACCCCAAATCAGAACTCCCACACTTTGCCCGTCCTTCGCCTCACCTAGCGCCGGCGAATCGCCGGTTAGAAACCGGATTTCCCTCTCTTTGTCGCCTCCGTCTCTCGCCTCTTTCGCCTGTCTCTCTCTCTGTTTAAAATCTACAGACGAAATAATAGAGAGATAAAAGAAATCTGATTTAATAACTTTTCGAAGTTTCAGCTTAGTCCCTGAAGTTTTAATTTGTTTCAATTCAGTCCCTTTTAGTTTCAAAGGTTTTCAAATCAGTCCCCAAGTTTTAAAAAGGTTTTATTTCAGTCCTTTCAGCTTTTAAACTTATCCATTTCAGCCCCAAAGTTTTAAATGATTTTAATCGACCCTTATATTTTAAAATATATTATTTCAGTCCCTGATTTACTTTATTTGATTTTAAGCCCAAGTTTTAAAAAGTATTCATTTTAATCCCTCAACTTTCAAAGTATCAATTTTAGTCCTCAAATTATAATTTATCATTTTGAACTATATATTCGATAGACTAAAGTGACTTATTGGCTAAGACGAAGCGTACGGAGAATTTATAGAAATTGAAGTCATTCCCGCTCAACTTTGCACTCGTCGGATTTGAGGTAGACTCGCACTTATTAATTGATTTAAATTATGATTTCATATGAATGTCATGTGACTTGTGAAAGTCAATTTTTAAGAAAAGCAAGTATGTTTTTATGAAAGGTAAATATACCTTATGTTTTATGAAGAGTAAGTATGTTTTTATGAAAGGTAAATATACCTTATGTTTTATGAAGAGTAAGTATGTTTTTATGAAAAGAAAATATACTTTATGTTTTTACGAAAAGTAAGTATACCCTATGCTTCACGAAAATGTTTTTTTGGATCATTGCTATGAAATCAATCTACCAAGATTGTTATGGGTCCCATATGATAAGTTATGATATGTTAAGGGGACCGGAGTTTTAGTAGCGCTACACATAAGAATTCTTGCCACGAAGTTCGGTAACATTCTTGTGTCTCCTATGTTTATGAGGATTTGCCACGAAGTTCGGTAAAATTCCTATGTTTCCATATGTTTATGAGGATTTGCCACCTAAGTTCGGTAAAATTCCTGTCGCATATGTTTATGAGGATTTCGATCCTATCTTATGTTATGATGCAATTGATCCCTATGAATTTCAAAAATTATGCTTGGTATACTTACTACATAAGAATTCTTGCCACCGAAGTTCGGTAAAATTCTTATGTTTATGAGGATTTCGATCTTATCTTATGTTATGATGGAAATGATCCCTATGAATTTCAAGAATTATGTTTTGGTATACTTACTGTTATTATGATTTTACTGCGTAAGAATTCTTGCCACCTAAGTTCGGTAAAGTTCTTGTGTCTCCTTATGTTTATGAGGATTTCAATCCTATCTTATGTTATACTTTCAAAAGAAATTATGCTTGGCATAATTAAAATGTTTTTATAAGTATATGGTTTTCAAAGAGCTGTTTTCAAAGAGTTATTTTCAAAGAGCCTATGATTTGCAAAATATGTCCCGTGCTGTAATGCACAATATGAGTTTTATCAAGAGCCGTTTTATAAAGAAGCTCTATCAATGCCCGTTTTATAAAGAGCCGGGATTTATGTGTTTAATCATCTTATAATTTAAATTAATTTGCGATGAGTCTACTGAGTATTTCCCCCATGAAATACTCACCCTACTTTTTAACAGTTTTGCAAATTTCGGAGACGGTGGCGAGCGATGAATGATGGTGGCAATAATCGTTAAACGGTTGAAAGTTTGACGTTAATGATTTCCGTATTTTTCCAAACAATCGAATAATTTAGAGAAGTTCATTTATTTGAGAAATTATGACATTGTTAATTTCTTTAAAAAATTAATGGTTCGATTTACTATTTCAAATGGTTTCATAAATGTTTCAATTTTATCGGCCATTACAGTTTATTTAATGTTGCCAAAAATGAATTTCAATTATTTCTTCCGCAAAAAATATTATTCGAAAAATTTAGACAGAAAATGACGTAGTGAATCGGGTATACGGAACTCGAGGCGCTACAAGTTGGTATCAGAGCTAGTCTGCGTTTCTGTTGACTGGTAAAATTTTCAAAAAGAATTTTCAAGAAATATTTTCCATTTTAAGATTTTTATTGATGAAGATTGTCACTGCCATCATTCGTTCCACCAACTCCGAGGTAAAGAAGTTTATGATGTTTAAAGTTATTTCAGTATTTCGAATACTCATTTTACTGATTTATGAGAAAGAATGAAGAGTATTTCGGATACTTATGATTTATGAGAAATAAGAATGTATTTCTTCGAAAATAATGATGTTGTTATGCTTTGTCATAACTTATATGCTTTAATGTATGATTATGAGAAATTTTTTTAAGAAAGAAAACGAGTGTTGAGCATAATGGGAATAATATGATTTAAGAATGATTTTTAAATAATTTTTGTCCTCGAGTTAGAAATGATGAACCCTAGATGGACTTTGCATAATTGATTTTAGACATGGCACTAAGTATGAGAAGTCAACGGAAAGGATTTGATTAAATGTTCAGATTATCTATCGTTTAGATTAAACGAGAAATAGCAAGCCAGTTATGAAGTTGTGATAAGATGTTAAGATTATAAGTGATATGATTTTATTGAGAATTAAGTAATTGATATTATGTTGAGTAAGTGAATTATTTCCTCTATTTTGAAGAGAAATTTATTATGAAGTTTGGCCTTGTGAATAAATTTTGGGAATATGATTTATGGCATATATTTATAAGTATGAGTAATCTTTTGAGCCAATTAAGGTATGGAAGGAAGTGATATTGTGATATTAGAAGTTATGATTTGAAATTGTTATGTTGAGGAATTATGAATTGAATTATGGGATATTTTTGATGATATTGAAGTATTGGAATAGTTCTCAATATTTTTAGATCATTGTGATCAAATGTGGAGTTATTTATTACTGTGAGTTATGAAGTATACTTATGGTTTGGGATAAGTCCAAATTACAAGGGAGACTCTGTCCAGAATTTTATCACTTGGAATTAAGAGCATAGTATGGTATACAATCACTAAGAGAATTGAGTTTAGAATTGCGTTCATAAGCAAGATTGAGTAAATGATAAGTTATATTTTGAAAGACGAGTGAAGACAAGTATAATGGCATTATTGGGAAGAATCTTAATTATTCTTGGGAATGGATTTATCACTTGTAAGGAATGATCACTTGTATTGGAGAGTATTATAAGGATATGAATTTTGAGGAAAATAGGAATAAGATTTATAAGTGATGACTTATTTTGGAATGGTGTTCAGAAGAGGGACCACGGTAGAATCCAAGATTTTTTTTTTTTAGTCTGAGAAATTGATATATAATATTAGTGATCAGATTGACGTATAAGGTACGTGATAGATATGACGACTAGACGGTTAAGGGATGTTATGGTTATCCAGGGAAGAATCGTGTGAATATTGAGTTCGATGATCTTATTTTGATGGTTTATTTCATTATGGTGAAATATTATCTACGATTGAGAATTTTCATTTTTAGTCATAATATATGGATTTATTTAAAGATTTAGTGATGCAGTGTCGATTAATTATTATTTGTTGTACTTTTGAAGTGAGTAAATATTTTGGCTACAATAATGGAAAATCTGAGATGATCAGTTGTGTGATTTTTAATTATGGGATTGTATCTTTGGGTTAAGCAAATTTGATGAGGAATCCTATATGATTTACAGAAGTCTTATTTAATGGTGATAAAATTAATCAGAGTATTGTTCATAAAGTGTGATATGAATTGAAGTTTGGGAGAATAGAAAATTTTAATTTTGAATTTCAGATTTGGGAAATTAGTGAAGTTTCTTAAGTTTGAGAATAACATATCTGATCCTTGTGATGCTGTTTTAAGTTAATATCTTAGCTCTCAGTTAGAATGAGTATTTGATACCGAGTACTTGATGTATGATTTAAAGTATGGAATAGAAAAATGAAAAGTGGAAACAAGAGTTAATGCGCTGTTATTTTTCTCGACAAAAGAAAATTTGATGATAAGATTGGAGATATGGAATATTTTATTAGATTTTGGTACTGATATTTTTGATATAATAATCAAGGTATAGTGAGATGATACGGGAATACGTGAAAGAGAAATAAGGACCGTATTGAATCAGAATTCATAAGTTTGTATAAATGAAAGAAATACTTTGCAGGAAATGTGGTGACATTTAAGTAAAGAATCTTAGTTATTTGGAAGATATTTGTTTACTGAATTTTGGGTTACAAATATTGGAAAGATAAGTTGATGATATTATGTTGATATGTTTGGGTATATTACGTAGAGAGAATATTCAGGTAATTCTTTGATTATTTTTGGAATATTCGATGATAAGAAGTTTAGAGATGACAAATTATTATGGTTTGATATATCAGTAAAGATTTATGGAAACTTGAAGAGATTTTTTTTATGGAATTACAGAAATTAGTAAAGAAACATGATTTAATGTTTGGGATTATGTGAGATAATGATGATGGACGTAAGGTTATTTGAATATAAAGGTACAATAGAAATTGTAAGGAATGATATGATGATGATAATTGAAGGTGATAATGTATTGAGAATATGAAATAAGTTGATCATCTATGAATAAGTTATGTTGTTTTTGGTTCATAATAATGGAATTCAAAGAATAGTGAACTTTCAGTCACTTACGATTCAGAAGAATTTTTGAGTAGACACATATGTCTATAGAAAAGTCCATGTTCTTGAGAAAACAAAGTGATGCATTTAGTCAAAGTCCAATGGGTTAAAAATGGTTGGATTAAATATGGTAGTGATGATGCTACATAAGAAAAGAAGAAGAAGAGATTCTGATTTAGTATTCAGAAATCATAAGATCAAGTAAGTTTAATTTCGAGGACGAAATTATTTTAAGGAGGTAAGATTGTAGCGACCAAGAAATTTTACGCAATTAATAATTATTTTAATATTTAGAAAATTGTGTCGCTACTATTTCACCCATTGTTTTGAAGTTAACGCCGCGACGGATTCGTCTAGCCAAGTCAAGAAATATCGAATTTGTTCGATTTTAAATTAAAATTCGAATTTCTAAAATTTTGTTATTTTAATTATTTATTCAAAGTATTATTTTCAAAATCATTTTGAATTCCAAATTTATTAAAATATCTCAATTTTCCTTATTCAAATTATTTCAAGTCCAAATACGTAATTCAATTTTTATCTCAATTTTCAAATTTATTTTCAGTCCAAAATATATCAGTTTTAAATACAATTTCAAATCAAAGTTAGTCAAATTTTTAGTTAAATTAATTCTATTTAACTAAACCAAATTTTCCCCACATGTTTTCTTCTTTACACCAAAACATCATCATTTTATAAAGAATCTTACACAATTGTCCATTTCATATTCCACCTAATTCTACACTATCCTATTCTATAATACCTAATCAATACATATATTTCTCTTATCCCCCATCACAACTCACGTTGCCCACATTTTGTTTCCTTCTTAATTATTCTTTCTATCTCATTGTGTACAATCAACAAGCATCTCCACACATGGACAATTGGAACACCTCAAAGCATCATCATTATCATCACCAATTCCACTCAACGATTCCCTCCACTTTCCACCCCATCTCATACCTAACTCTCCACTATACTTTCTTCAATTTAAGTCATTTTCTCCAGCTTTCCTCCATCAACATCATCACACACACGTATTATTTTCAATACCATCACTGCCATTGTTCCACTTTCACAATTCAAACCACCAAGCTTTATCTAATTCAAGCCACAACCAATTCCATTTTATCAATATGCACAACCCAATATCATCACCACAATTCAGCCACCACTAGAATTCACATCTCGATCCATTTCAGCCTCCTCCCTACACCACTGCAGTATACCTCCGCCCCAAAGCAGCCACTGATCAACCATAGCCCAATTATCCACAACCAAGAACCACCACCCAACCAGCCTGATCAAGAACAGCCCTCACCATCACTCTGTTAAACACTCAATTCACCAAAGCTGTCGATCCACCATCATCGTATTGGCATCAACCTGCAGCTCCATCACCCAAGAAATCTGTATCATCACCTTCACTGCCATTCTTGCTCACTGCACAAAACCAAGAACCTCATGAATGCCAAATTTAATACCCAAATCACCACCACCCCGGCCAAGATCAAACACCCTGCATCATCTTCATCAATCAACCACAATGCCATTTCTTTCAACATCCACCACTGCCTCATTCAAATTTAATTCACCACCTCCTCAATCCAGCCACCACCGTACCTAGCTACAACCATCAGACGACATCACCACCTCCGACCAGCACTACTCAACTCTAAATCACCAAATGAACACCACCACAGCCCACAATCGCCAACCACCGGAGCCACTTCCACTGCCAATCTCAAAATCCCCATCAATCGAACCTCAAATCAAACCAAAAACCAAGAAATAAACCAAGCCCAAGACTTACCTTCGAACACCGTTTCTCCCACCGGAGTATCATCGCGAACCCAGTTTCGTTTTTGACCACGGTTTTGCACCCAACCTCGCATATGAACCCCAAATCAGAACTCCCACACTTTGCCCGTCCTTCGCCTCACCTAGCGCCGGCGAATCGCCGGTTAGAAACCGGATTTCCCTCTCTTTGTCGCCTCCGTCTCTCGCCTCTTTCGCCTGTCTCTCTCTCTGTTTAAAATCTACAGACGAAATAATAGAGAGATAAAAGAAATCTGATTTAATAACTTTCCGAAGTTTCAGCTTAGTCCCTGAAGTTTTAATTTGTTTCAATTCAGTCCCTTTTAGTTTCAAAGGTTTTCAAATCAGTCCCCAAGTTTTAAAAAGGTTTTATTTCAGTCCTTTCAGCTTTTAAACTTATCCATTTCAGCCCCAAAGTTTTAAATGATTTTAATCGACCCTTATATTTTAAAATATATTATTTCAGTCCCTGATTTACTTTATTTGATTTTAAGCCCAAGTTTTAAAAAGTATTCATTTTAATCCCTCAACTTTCAAAGTATCAATTTTAGTCCTCAAATTATAATTTATCATTTTGAACTATATATTCGATAGACTAAAGTGACTTATTGGCTAAGACGAAGCGTACGGAGAATTTATAGAAATTGAAGTCATTCCCGCTCAACTTTGCACTCGTCGGATTTGAGGTAGACTCGCACTTATTAATTGATTTAAATTATGATTTCATATGAATGTCATGTGACTTGTGAAAGTCAATTTTTAAGAAAAGCAAGTATGTTTTTATGAAAGGTAAATATACCTTATGTTTTATGAAGAGTAAGTATGTTTTTATGAAAGGTAAATATACCTTATGTTTTATGAAGAGTAAGTATGTTTTTATGAAAAGAAAATATACTTTATGTTTTTACGAAAAGTAAGTATACCCTATGCTTCACGAAAATGTTTTTTTGGATCATTGCTATGAAATCAATCTACCAAGATTGTTATGGGTCCCATATGATAAGTTATGATATGTTAAGGGGACCGGAGTTTTAGTAGCGCTACACATAAGAATTCTTGCCACGAAGTTCGGTAACATTCTTGTGTCTCCTATGTTTATGAGGATTTGCCACGAAGTTCGGTAAAATTCCTATGTTTCCATATGTTTATGAGGATTTGCCACCTAAGTTCGGTAAAATTCCTGTCGCATATGTTTATGAGGATTTCGATCCTATCTTATGTTATGATGCAATTGATCCCTATGAATTTCAAAAATTATGCTTGGTATACTTACTACATAAGAATTCTTGCCACCGAAGTTCGGTAAAATTCTTATGTTTATGAGGATTTCGATCTTATCTTATGTTATGATGGAAATGATCCCTATGAATTTCAAGAATTATGTTTTGGTATACTTACTGTTATTATGATTTTACTGCGTAAGAATTCTTGCCACCTAAGTTCGGTAAAGTTCTTGTGTCTCCTTATGTTTATGAGGATTTCAATCCTATCTTATGTTATACTTTCAAAAGAAATTATGCTTGGCATAATTAAAATGTTTTTATAAGTATATGGTTTTCAAAGAGCTGTTTTCAAAGAGTTATTTTCAAAGAGCCTATGATTTGCAAAATATGTCCCGTGCTGTAATGCACAATATGAGTTTTATCAAGAGCCGTTTTATAAAGAAGCTCTATCAATGCCCGTTTTATAAAGAGCCGGGATTTATGTGTTTAATCATCTTATAATTTAAATTAATTTGCGATGAGTCTACTGAGTATTTCCCCCATGAAATACTCACCCTACTTTTTAACAGTTTTGCAAATTTCGGAGACGGTGGCGAGCGATGAATGATGGTGGCAATAATCGTTAAACGGTTGAAAGTTTGACGTTAATGATTTCCGTATTTTTCCAAACAATCGAATAATTTAGAGAAGTTCATTTATTTGAGAAATTATGACATTGTTAATTTCTTTAAAAAATTAATGGTTCGATTTACTATTTCAAATGGTTTCATAAATGTTTCAATTTTATCGGCCATTACAGTTTATTTAATGTTGCCAAAAATGAATTTCAATTATTTCTTCCGCAAAAAATATTATTCGAAAAATTTAGACAGAAAATGACGTAGTGAATCGGGTATACGGAACTCGAGGCGCTACAAGTTGGTATCAGAGCTAGTCTGCGTTTCTGTTGACTGGTAAAATTTTCAAAAAGAATTTTCAAGAAATATTTTCCATTTTAAGATTTTTATTGATGAAGATTGCCACTGCCATCATTCGTTCCACCAACTCCGAGGTAAAGAAGTTTATGATGTTTAAAGTTATTTCAGTATTTCGAATACTCATTTTACTGATTTATGAGAAAGAATGAAGAGTATTTCGGATACTTATGATTTATGAGAAATAAGAATGTATTTCTTCGAAAATAATGATGTTGTTATGCTTTGTCATAACTTATATGCTTTAATGTATGATTATGAGAAATTTTTTTAAGAAAGAAAACGAGTGTTGAGCATAATGGGAATAATATGATTTAAGAATGATTTTTAAATAATTTTTGTCCTCGAGTTAGAAATGATGAACCCTAGATGGACTTTGCATAATTGATTTTAGACATGGCACTAAGTATGAGAAGTCAACGGAAAGGATTTGATTAAATGTTCAGATTATCTATCGTTTAGATTAAACGAGAAATAGCAAGCCAGTTATGAAGTTGTGATAAGATGTTAAGATTATAAGTGATATGATTTTATTGAGAATTAAGTAATTGATATTATGTTGAGTAAGTGAATTATTTCCTCTATTTTGAAGAGAAATTTATTATGAAGTTTGGCCTTGTGAATAAATTTTGGGAATATGATTTATGGCATATATTTATAAGTATGAGTAATCTTTTGAGCCAATTAAGGTATGGAAGGAAGTGATATTGTGATATTAGAAGTTATGATTTGAAATTGTTATGTTGAGGAATTATGAATTGAATTATGGGATATTTTTGATGATATTGAAGTATTGGAATAGTTCTCAATATTTTTAGATCGTTGTGATCAAATGTGGAGTTATTTATTACTGTGAGTTATGAAGTATACTTATGGTTTGGGATAAGTCCAAATTACAAGGGAGACTCTGTCCAGAATTTTATCACTTGGAATTAAGAGCATAGTATGGTATACAATCACTAAGAGAATTGAGTTTAGAATTGCGTTCATAAGCAAGATTGAGTAAATGATAAGTTATATTTTGAAAGACGAGTGAAGACAAGTATAATGGCATTATTGGGAAGAATCTTAATTATTCTTGGGAATGGATTTATCACTTGTAAGGAATGATCACTTGTATTGGAGAGTATTATAAGGATATGAATTTTGAGGAAAATAGGAATAAGATTTATAAGTGATGACTTATTTTGGAATGGTGTTCAGAAGAGGGACCACGGTAGAATCCAAGATTTTTTTTTTTTAGTCTGAGAAATTGATATATAATATTAGTGATCAGATTGACGTATAAGGTACGTGATAGATATGACGACTAGACGGTTAAGGGATGTTATGGTTATCCAGGGAAGAATCGTGTGAATATTGAGTTCGATGATCTTATTTTGATGGTTTATTTCATTATGGTGAAATATTATCTACGATTGAGAATTTTCATTTTTAGTCATAATATATGGATTTATTTAAAGATTTAGTGATGCAGTGTCGATTAATTATTATTTGTTGTACTTTTGAAGTGAGTAAATATTTTGGCTACAATAATGGAAAATCTGAGATGATCAGTTGTGTGATTTTTAATTATGGGATTGTATCTTTGGGTTAAGCAAATTTGATGAGGAATCCTATATGATTTACAGAAGTCTTATTTAATGGTGATAAAATTAATCAGAGTATTGTTCATAAAGTGTGATATGAATTGAAGTTTGGGAGAATAGAAAATTTTAATTTTGAATTTCAGATTTGGGAAATTAGTGAAGTTTCTTAAGTTTGAGAATAACATATCTGATCCTTGTGATGCTGTTTTAAGTTAATATCTTAGCTCTCAGTTAGAATGAGTATTTGATACCGAGTACTTGATGTATGATTTAAAGTATGGAATAGAAAAATGAAAAGTGGAAACAAGAGTTAATGCGCTGTTATTTTTCTCGACAAAAGAAAATTTGATGATAAGATTGGAGATATGGAATATTTTATTAGATTTTGGTACTGATATTTTTGATATAATAATCAAGGTATAGTGAGATGATACGGGAATACGTGAAAGAGAAATAAGGACCGTATTGAATCAGAATTCATAAGTTTGTATAAATGAAAGAAATACTTTGCAGGAAATGTGGTGACATTTAAGTAAAGAATCTTAGTTATTTGGAAGATATTTGTTTACTGAATTTTGGGTTACAAATATTGGAAAGATAAGTTGATGATATTATGTTGATATGTTTGGGTATATTACGTAGAGAGAATATTCAGGTAATTCTTTGATTATTTTTGGAATATTCGATGATAAGAAGTTTAGAGATGACAAATTATTATGGTTTGATATATCAGTAAAGATTTATGGAAACTTGAAGAGATTTTTTTTATGGAATTACAGAAATTAGTAAAGAAACATGATTTAATGTTTGGGATTATGTGAGATAATGATGATGGACGTAAGGTTATTTGAATATAAAGGTACAATAGAAATTGTAAGGAATGATATGATGATGATAATTGAAGGTGATAATGTATTGAGAATATGAAATAAGTTGATCATCTATGAATAAGTTATGTTGTTTTTGGTTCATAATAATGGAATTCAAAGAATAGTGAACTTTCAGTCACTTACGATTCAGAAGAATTTTTGAGTAGACACATATGTCTATAGAAAAGTCCATGTTCTTGAGAAAACAAAGTGATGCATTTAGTCAAAGTCCAATGGGTTAAAAATGGTTGGATTAAATATGGTAGTGATGATGCTACATAAGAAAAGAAGAAGAAGAGATTCTGATTTAGTATTCAGAAATCATAAGATCAAGTAAGTTTAATTTCGAGGACGAAATTATTTTAAGGAGGTAAGATTGTAGCGACCAAGAAATTTTACGCAATTAATAATTATTTTAATATTTAGAAAATTGTGTCGCTACTATTTCACCCATTTTTTTGAAGTTAACGCCGCGACGGATTCGTCTAGCCAAGTCAAGAAATATCGAATTTGTTCGATTTTAAATTAAAATTCGAATTTCTAAAATTTTGTTATTTTAATTATTTATTCAAAGTATTATTTTCAAAATCATTTTGAATTCCAAATTTATTAAAATATCTCAATTTTCCTTATTCAAATTATTTCAAGTCCAAATACGTAATTCAATTTTTATCTCAATTTTCAAATTTATTTTCAGTCCAAAATATATCAGTTTTAAATACAATTTCAAATCAAAGTTAGTCAAATTTTTAGTTAAATTAATTCTATTTAACTAAACCAAATTTTCCCCACATGTTTTCTTCTTTACACCAAAACATCATCATTTTATAAAGAATCTTACACAATTGTCCATTTCATATTCCACCTAATTCTACACTATCCTATTCTATAATACCTAATCAATACATATATTTCTCTTATCCCCCATCACAACTCACGTTGCCCACATTTTGTTTCCTTCTTAATTATTCTTTCTATCTCATTGTGTACAATCAACAAGCATCTCCACACATGGACAATTGGAACACCTCAAAGCATCATCATTATCATCACCAATTCCACTCAACGATTCCCTCCACTTTCCACCCCATCTCATACCTAACTCTCCACTATACTTTCTTCAATTTAAGTCATTTTCTCCAGCTTTCCTCCATCAACATCATCACACACACGTATTATTTTCAATACCATCACTGCCATTGTTCCACTTTCACAATTCAAACCACCAAGCTTTATCTAATTCAAGCCACAACCAATTCCATTTTATCAATATGCACAACCCAATATCATCACCACAATTCAGCCACCACTAGAATTCACATCTCGATCCATTTCAGCCTCCTCCCTACACCACTGCAGTATACCTCCGCCCCAAAGCAGCCACTGATCAACCATAGCCCAATTATCCACAACCAAGAACCACCACCCAACCAGCCTGATCAAGAACAGCCCTCACCATCACTCTGTTAAACACTCAATTCACCAAAGCTGTCGATCCACCATCATCGTATTGGCATCAACCTGCAGCTCCATCACCCAAGAAATCTGTATCATCACCTTCACTGCCATTCTTGCTCACTGCACAAAACCAAGAACCTCATGAATGCCAAATTTAATACCCAAATCACCACCACCCCGGCCAAGATCAAACACCCTGCATCATCTTCATCAATCAACCACAATGCCATTTCTTTCAACATCCACCACTGCCTCATTCAAATTTAATTCACCACCTCCTCAATCCAGCCACCACCGTACCTAGCTACAACCATCAGACGACATCACCACCTCCGACCAGCACTACTCAACTCTAAATCACCAAATGAACACCACCACAGCCCACAATCGCCAACCACCGGAGCCACTTCCACTGCCAATCTCAAAATCCCCATCAATCGAACCTCAAATCAAACCAAAAACCAAGAAATAAACCAAGCCCAAGACTTACCTTCGAACGCCGTTTCTCCCACCGGAGTATCATCGCGAACCCAGTTTCGTTTTTGACCACGGTTTTGCACCCAACCTCGCATATGAACCCCAAATCAGAACTCCCACACTTTGCCCGTCCTTCGCCTCACCTAGCGCCGGCGAATCGCCGGTTAGAAACCGGATTTCCCTCTCTTTGTCGCCTCCGTCTCTCGCCTCTTTCGCCTGTCTCTCTCTCTGTTTAAAATCTACAGACGAAATAATAGAGAGATAAAAGAAATCTGATTTAATAACTTTTCGAAGTTTCAGCTTAGTCCCTGAAGTTTTAATTTGTTTCAATTCAGTCCCTTTTAGTTTCAAAGGTTTTCAAATCAGTCCCCAAGTTTTAAAAAGGTTTTATTTCAGTCCTTTCAGCTTTTAAACTTATCCATTTCAGCCCCAAAGTTTTAAATGATTTTAATCGACCCTTATATTTTAAAATATATTATTTCAGTCCCTGATTTACTTTATTTGATTTTAAGCCCAAGTTTTAAAAAGTATTCATTTTAATCCCTCAACTTTCAAAGTATCAATTTTAGTCCTCAAATTATAATTTATCATTTTGAACTATATATTCGATAGACTAAAGTGACTTATTGGCTAAGACGAAGCGTACGGAGAATTTATAGAAATTGAAGTCATTCCCGCTCAACTTTGCACTCGTCGGATTTGAGGTAGACTCGCACTTATTAATTGATTTAAATTATGATTTCATATGAATGTCATGTGACTTGTGAAAGTCAATTTTTAAGAAAAGCAAGTATGTTTTTATGAAAGGTAAATATACCTTATGTTTTATGAAGAGTAAGTATGTTTTTATGAAAGGTAAATATACCTTATGTTTTATGAAGAGTAAGTATGTTTTTATGAAAAGAAAATATACTTTATGTTTTTACGAAAAGTAAGTATACCCTATGCTTCACGAAAATGTTTTTTTGGATCATTGCTATGAAATCAATCTACCAAGATTGTTATGGGTCCCATATGATAAGTTATGATATGTTAAGGGGACCGGAGTTTTAGTAGCGCTACACATAAGAATTCTTGCCACGAAGTTCGGTAACATTCTTGTGTCTCCTATGTTTATGAGGATTTGCCACGAAGTTCGGTAAAATTCCTATGTTTCCATATGTTTATGAGGATTTGCCACCTAAGTTCGGTAAAATTCCTGTCGCATATGTTTATGAGGATTTCGATCCTATCTTATGTTATGATGCAATTGATCCCTATGAATTTCAAAAATTATGCTTGGTATACTTACTACATAAGAATTCTTGCCACCGAAGTTCGGTAAAATTCTTATGTTTATGAGGATTTCGATCTTATCTTATGTTATGATGGAAATGATCCCTATGAATTTCAAGAATTATGTTTTGGTATACTTACTGTTATTATGATTTTACTGCGTAAGAATTCTTGCCACCTAAGTTCGGTAAAGTTCTTGTGTCTCCTTATGTTTATGAGGATTTCAATCCTATCTTATGTTATACTTTCAAAAGAAATTATGCTTGGCATAATTAAAATGTTTTTATAAGTATATGGTTTTCAAAGAGCTGTTTTCAAAGAGTTATTTTCAAAGAGCCTATGATTTGCAAAATATGTCCCGTGCTGTAATGCACAATATGAGTTTTATCAAGAGCCGTTTTATAAAGAAGCTCTATCAATGCCCGTTTTATAAAGAGCCGGGATTTATGTGTTTAATCATCTTATAAATTAAATTAATTTGCGATGAGTCTACTGAGTATTTCCCCCATGAAATACTCACCCTACTTTTTAACAGTTTTGCAGATTTCGGAGACGGTGGCGAGCGATGAATGATGGTGGCAATAATCGTTAAACGGTTGAAAGTTTGACGTTAATGATTTCCGTATTTTTCCAAACAATCGAATAATTTAGAGAAGTTCATTTATTTGAGAAATTATGACATTGTTAATTTCTTTAAAAAATTAATGGTTCGATTTACTATTTCAAATGGTTTCATAAATGTTTCAATTTTATCGGCCATTACAGTTTATTTAATGTTGCCAAAAATGAATTTCAATTATTTCTTCCGCAAAAAATATTATTCGAAAAATTTAGACAGAAAATGACGTAGTGAATCGGGTATACGGAACTCGGGGCGCTACACATGGTTTATTCATTATCCGACCTGACATGTCCAGTTCGGATCCATGTTGTTATCTAGGTAGGATTGCCCATCAACAATTGCCCCTAGGAGTGGAGTTGAAAGGATTTCTGATCCGCTCCTATATATGCTATTTGAAAATTAATATTGAAGCCCAAGTAATGATGGCATTGCCACATGTCATCTACCCATTGTGGCTAGGTCTGATCATGCCAGAGAAGTACAATTAGTCTCCATTTCCCTTTTTAAGGGCTCAAGGTGCCTCTTCGAATTCTGAAATGACAGTTAATAATATCCTTATATAAAGAACTCTTACGTTTTTCCTCCTCACAAAATTCCTACTTCTCCTAGAATGCTTTCAATTTCTTCATCCGAAGTGAAACCTTGGTTGGCTAGCATACAACACGAACAGAGATTCAGATCTAACCCTTTGTCCAGGTATTTCTTCATCACTTAGAAAAATCATGAGTAATTCTGGTAGTGATAGTGAAACTACTAGGAATGAATCCTGGAGGAGGGGTAACGAGAATTCCAGTCCAGACTTAGGTTCTCACTCTAGCGGATCGGATGCTAGTGCATCTAACTTAAGAGACGTAGCCCAAGAGGTACAACCACTCCGATCTGTGAACCCCTTCTTAATTCCCCGACATATATAGCGTCCCCCCACAAAATCCTACTAGGGTCGGTCTGTCCACTTCGAGTTCGACATTCTAGCAGGGTATCATCCTTCAATAGTATAGGAGGACGATCTGAAAAAATGGCGTTACAAATTTAGGATTCTAGACTCTGTTCTTTTATTCTTACCTAGGAGTGATGACCGGGCTGATGAGCCTCCAGTAGGGTGTGTAGCTGTAAATAGTGTCCACAATTCTCTAGATATTGTGGTGAGGTCTTGGGATAAGAGGAAGGAGGCCATGGTGTCCGACATGGATTTGCTCAGTACTGGCCACTCCACATCTGCTTTCCTAGGACTGGCACAGAACTACATGTCCCATGTCCATGCTAAAGCTCACGAACAGATAGAGCTGCATGACGAGCTAATGCGCCAAAGTATTGTGATGAAAGATCGAAATAAGGCACTGGAGCTGGAGCGTGACAGAGTGGCTGAGGCTAAAAAAGCACAAGAGCTTCAGTGTGAGAGCCTAACTCAGAGGAATGGCCTTCTATTGTCCGAACTGGAGAAGGTCAAGCTTGAGAACGTCGAACTGAGAGATCAAAATGCATCTGATAAAAGAGCCAAAGTGGAGGTTGATACCCAGCTGGATGCAGTAAAAAAGGAACTTGAACAGGCCCGAGCCGACCTGTTTTCTTCCGTGGAGCCTTATAAGGCATCCAAAGAGTATGAGGTAGACCATACTGACACCTACATCTTGGCTCTGGAGGATGCTGTAATCCGGTTCCAGGAGCTCCAACCTACATTCGACACTACCCAGCTGAAGAAAGAGCTGGAGGACTTGAAAGGGCAGCAGGCCTCGGCAATTGCCGAATTAGGTTAAAGGAAGGCCTCTCCAGTTGAGCAGTGAAGCTTGTATATTTAGATTTATATCAGTTAGGTCGTCTGTAAGGGCTTGTCCGGCAAAACTTTTTTTTGTTTTAATGAATGTCGCATTGAACCGCTTGTTTACAATTCTTCCGACCTGATGCTGTAATCATTAACTTGGTACTTAATAAAAATATAAACTTTCCTAACTGGAGCAATCAAGTTGGCTTGGTCGAAAATGGATTGGCAAAATTTCAGTTTGCTACCTTCCTGAAGCAGTTAACTTGTTTGCCTACCTGAAGTAGTCAGGTCAGGTTTGTCCGAAAAATGGACTTAACTTTAAACGTATATCCTAACTGGAGCAGTCAGGTCGGTTAGGTTCGACTAAGGACTTGGCGCTTTTAGCGCTGTCTTATTTGGGGTGTCCTAAGGAATTCATAAATTCCATTATGGCGGACCTTTTGAGAACAGCTTCAGGTCCTAAGAAATTCATAAATTCCTTTATGGCCAACCTTTTGAGCACATAACTTGAGGTCCTAAGGAATCCGTAAATTCCGTTGTGACAAACGTATTGAGCGCGTAACTTGTTATATCAAGAACACTTGGAACTTGTGAAAAGTTTTATTTAATGGAATATTCTAATAACACGTTGGTCATTACATATTTTTGAATTCTCGATTACTGAAAATACTTCTTGAGATGCTCTGCATTCCATGGATGTGGTAAGGTCTTCCCTTCCAAAGTTTCCAGTTCATATGCCCCGTTCAGCAAGGTTTTCTTAATCCTATAAGGTCCTTCCCAAGGTGGGGCAAGCGAGCCTGACTGGGCTTCCTTTGTAGCTATGAACACCTTCCTGAGTACCAAATCTCCAACCTGGAACTTCCTACCTCTAACTTTGGAATTATAGTACCTGGTACTTCTTTGCTTGTAAGAAGCATTTTTGAAATCTGAGTCTATCCGCTTTTCTTCAATTAAGTCCATACTGGATTGTAGTATCTAAGTGTTCATCTCTTCCTCAAAATATTGTATCATGCTTGAGGGGACGCCAATTTCAACAGGGATCACAGCTTCAGATCCAAAAGCTAAGGCAAAAGGAGTTTCTCTAGTTGCTGTCCTACATATTGTCCTGTAAAACCATAATACCGCTGGAAATTCATTAGCCCAAGCCCCTTTCATTTCATCCAACCTAGTCTTCAAAGTGTGTGTGATGATTTTATTAATTGCTTCCACATATCCATTTGCTTGCGGGTGGCAGGGGGTAGAATAGTGATTCCTAATCTTCAGCTCTTCATAGAATGACCTGAACTTCGCATTATCAGACTGTCTGCCGTTGTCAGTGACTATAGAGTGAGGGATTCCAAAGCGGAAAATGATGGATTTCCATATAAAATCGGTGGTCTTTTGTTCAGTGATTTTTGCTAAAGCCTCCGGTTCTACCCATTTTGTGAAGTAGTCAACTGCTACTATTGCATACTTCGTTGATTCTCTTCCTGTTGGCAAAGGTTCAATCAAGTCAATGCCCCATTTTGAAAATGGCCTTGGTACCATGACAGAGGTTAGGTCTTCTGGGGAAGACCTGATCATTGGGGAAAATCTCTGACACTTGTCACATTTTCTTACGAACGTCCTTCTATATGGATGGCCAAAAATATCCTTGCCTTAAGATCTTGAATGCATGAGATTGTCCTCCAGTATGGTTGCCGCATACACCTTCATGTATTTCACTCATAGCATATTAGGCTTCCTCCTCATTCAAGCCTCTGAGTAATGGGAGGGAAAAGCCTCGTTTGTATAACACGTCATCTATCAAAGTGTATCTGGCGAATCTGATTTTGATCTTCCGAGCATCATCCTTTCTTGGGGGAACCACTCTCTCCTTCAACTACTGGATGATTTCATCCATCCAGCTCTTGTTTGTGTCAATTGCCATAGCTAACACTTCTGCTTTCGTTAGGGCTAAGTTTTGAACCTTTCCGGTAGGCACACTATCCAAAGTCTCGGGTCCTTCACTAGTGGCGAGCCTAGCGAGAGCATCTGCCTGATTTTTTTGGGTTCTTGGTATCTGTTTGACATCAACATGGATGAACTTTTCCAATTCTTTCTTAGCCACCTTTTGATAAGATGCCATTTTCTCCTCTTTCGTGTTATAGGTTCCTTGGATTTGGTTCACAACCAACTAGGAATCGCTGTGTACAGTCACTCTAGTTATTTCCATATCTCTTGCCATTTTTAGACCTGCTATGAGAGCTTCATATTCCACCTCGTTGTTGGTTGCTGGGAATTCAAAGCGAAGGGACTGACAATACAGTAAGTTTACGGGGCTGACCAGAACAATTCCAGCTCCTGTACAGTTCTCAGTAGATGAACCATCTACATAAAGGGACCAGAGTTCGTCTCAGTTAGGCTGGTCAATTTCCATGTGGAATTCTGCTATAAAGTATGCCAATGCTTGCCCCTTGATTGCAGTCCTTGGTTTGTAGGTGATATTGAATTGTCCCAATTCTACTACCCACTTCATCAATCTTCCCGAAGTGTCTGGTTTCTGTAAGGCCTGACGTAGTGGATAGTTGGTTAGCACTTCCAGTGAGTACTCCAGGAAGTAAGGTCTCAATTTTCTCAAACTCATAACTAATGCAAGTGCTAATTTTTCCATTGGCGGATATCTTAGTTCTGCATCTTTCAATGCCTGACTGACATGGTAGACTGGGTGTTGGATACCATCCTCTGTTCTGATCAGAAATGAACTAACTAACCTCTCTGACACCACTAAGTATAATTCTAACATTTCCCTTGGTACTGGTTTGGAGAGTAAGGGTGGTGAGGCGAGCTGTACTTTTAGGTCTTCGAAATTTTTCTGATATTGCTCTGTCCAATGAAAGTTTTTACCCACCTTTAGTGTTTCGAAGAAAGGTCTACACTTATCAGTTGATTTTGAGATGAATCGGTTCAGAGTTGCTATTCTTCGAGTCAGACTTTGAATTTCCCTTATATTGGTTGGGGCTTTCATGTCAATCAGGGCTTTGATTTTTTCGGGATTGGCTTCAATTCCTCTTTGATGTACCATGTATCCTAGGAATTTTTCAGATCCTACCCCAAAGGAACACTTTTGTGGATTCAACTTCATTTTGTATTGTCTAAGAATGGTGAACATTTCAGCCAGGTGCTGGACATGATCCGATGATTCGATACTCTTCACCAACATGTCATCTACGTATACTTCCATAGTTTTACCAATTTGTTCTGTGAACATTCTATTGACAAGTCTTTGGTAGATTGCCCCTGCGTTCTTCAACCCGAAGTGCATCATCCTGTAGCAGTATAACCCCCAATCTGTTATGACTGAGGTATGCTCTTCGTCCGGTCCATACATTGAAATCTGATTATAGCCTGAATATGCGTCCATGAAACTCAACAGCTCATGCCCCACCGTGGCATCTACCATCTGATTATAGCCTGAATATTCATCTGATTGATTTTTTCTCTTTTGCATGTGTGTGGTCACTTTATTCGGTTGCATTCTCTATGTTGCATTTCATTTGCGTTGATTTGAACATTTGCATGAATTTGAGTGTGATATGTTATTTTTTGTATAACATGGTTACATACATGGTGGTTTGGGGTTGGTGCGAGGTTTGACACTTGGTGTGTTTTCACACTTTATATTATAGATTAGATGTGTTCCCTTGGTGGGATGGGTATTCAGTAGTTATGTTAGAAGTGAGGACTAGCTGATAATGTTGAGACTAGATGCCTAAGAGTGTATTTGGTGACATGCTAGGGGATGTGTGTTTTTGACATGTAGATCACGAGAGGTGAGGTTGTCAAATGTCTTATTTAACTCTATCTGTGAGGATCTCGATTAGGTGGAGGATGCTCCCATTATCTCTAGGTGAGGTGGAGATTCGAGTTTTATCTTCTTTGTGTAAGAAGTGAGATTGTGATAGAGGTACATCCATTGTCTTAGGATCTTTAGTAGTTTACCAGTAGGTGTGATTGTTGAGTAGTCTAGTGAGCATAGATGGCGATGAGAGGAGAGCTACATCGGTTTTGGAATGGGGTAATTGTGATTATATCTTTTCTTGGGGTCATTTCCATCTGTTGCTTATATTGACCATGTTTGATTAACTTGGTGTTATGTTCTTTATGTGAACTTGGTGAAAAGATTTATGGTTTGCCTTTGATGTGCTCTCATCATATGTGTGGAGTCACCTATATTTTTTTGTTATTAAATGCTCTTGATTGACCCATGTGGAAATGTAATTTGTTTACATTTGTCTTTAGAAAGCATGCGTTGTTTGTCTAAAGTTGTATTACTTGCTAATGTGATATAAATACATAGTTTGACTCACTATGATCTAGTGTATTCTTGGGTTTTACCTTAGGCCTTTGTGAGTACTGTTAGCAGGTATGAGATATGTTTCTAACGTGAAACATTGGAAAATGTATGTTGAGTTCTAATTTGTTTGGAACTGTTTTTTGCAACTAATAAACTAGGTGTTTTGGTGTTGTAGGTTCGATTGGAACCAAGGTGGAGGTTTGTTGGGTATTTTGGTCCCAATCACACCTTGGGGGCAATGATAATACATAGTGTCGGATTTTAAGCTTCGTAGGCCCTCGGCCCATGAACGAAGATTATAGTATTGCCCAATCTCCAAAATTAGCCAGCCCACATGCTAAGAGATTAACTGCCCACTTCGAGGTTTTAATTGGGTCTCGACCCTGTTGCTCGATGTGTACGCTTCGGAGACGACCCATTTAATTAGGGTTTCCCTAATTAAGCCCTGAACCTATATCTACCCACACCCCTCCCTTTGGCCGAGTCAGAACACTCTCGACATTCCCTCTCCTCTCTCTCGGTGATAGCGGCTCCCTCCCTCTCTCTTCTTTGTGAAGAAACCGACCCTCTCCCCTTCTTCCTCTCTAAGTGACTAGAAGTGTGCCTTCTTTGTGACCACCACCATGAGCTCTCTGTGTGGCCCTTGCTGGTTGTGCCTTCTTGCTTCGCTTGGTGTAGTTCCTGTTTTGGTTGAGCCTTGTTGTGGCTCTTCTTGTGACTGTGTTCTTGCTGCCTCTAGTTCAGCTCTTGCTTGTACGCTGCCCTCTCCTTCGTGGGTGTTGGCTCGTGCTCTAGTGCGGTGTAAACTGCGACATGCTGTGGTTCCCTTGTTGTGACCGAGAGTTGTGTGTTCGGTTCTTCCTTGGCTTTGTGCTTCGGCCTCTACTATGGTTTCCTTGTCGTGGCCGTGCCTATTGGGTCTACTTTGTGCAGTCCCTAGTTCGGTCTCTACTGTGGTTCCTCTGTGCAGCCTTGGTTCGGTTCCTTGGTTGGGTGTGTGTTGGCAGCGGGTCTTGGCCGGTTTGGGGGGTGTCTTGAAGTGTTCTCTAGCCGTTTGTAGTGTTGTTACCATTGTGGAGATTGGGCCGAATTTGAGCCCTCGATTTTCACCACTGTCAGTCGGCTAATTTGGTGCAATAAAGGGAGTTATCATTACTTGCTTTTATTGCTTATGCATTGATTCAATTATGTTGCTAATCATATTGTTTTCTTCCGCTATATTGTGATTAATCTCGATTACTTTGTGTTTTGCGAGGTTGGAGATATCAACAATATGCTTTCAAACAAGCCAAGATTAACTAATTGACACAAGATTTTTTATATTTTGTAGTCTTTATTTGTATAATTAATGCGGAAGTTTGTTGACATGGAGAGAATATCAATCCATATTAAATCGATTCGAAATAATGTTATCACATGCGGTTAGTTTTATCATTCTTATCCATTAAATAACTTTATTGTTGAGCTATTAATATTCTTATCTTCATTTTTTTATTAGTAGAAACTTTAAACTTGAATATTTATATATATATATAAAGATTAAACTAATTCTGCCCACGAAAATTGACGAGGTTCGAAGCGCGGAAGAAACGCCGGAAAGTTCCGAACTCAGGTTGTGGTTGGACGGATGAATCATGACCCGATATTCAAGACGCGATCGCTCGACGATGCGGAATAAAGAACCACCACTTTCGAAACGCCACAAGGATTTGCCCAAACTCCTTGATTAGTGTCTGATTTGAACGCCACAAATACTCTAACAAATATTTGATAAGTTCGATATTTGAACGCCACAAGAAATATTCTTGATAAGTTCAAAAAAACATAGGAATCCACCTATAACTTTTATTGAATCCTCAATAAAAACTGTTTATATCAAAATCAAAGTCTGTTTTTAATATTACAATGAAGACGCCTTTATATAGGCTACCAGAATAAAAATCCTAGTCTACTTAGAAAACTAAATAAAATCTAATCTAATTAGGAAATAGATAAAATCTCTCATAATGGAGCCCTAATTTAATTGGAAACAATAATAAAGACAAAGTAAATATAATCCTATAATTATGGAAATATAGTAAATTTCCGTCTGCATCATTGATTTGCCAATTTGAAACCCCAAACGATGGAATTTGGCCCTAAAATCAATGGGCTCAAGGGCTTCTGCCCATGAGTCTTGCTCAGTGACCTGTTTCTACTCGAAAAACATATATTATCCATCCAATTGTGACATGGTTGACTGGACTGCACTTTTATTTGGCTTGAATATTTAACTTTCTGTCAAGCCTGCTATGACTCCGATTGTCGCGGGTCCAGAACACATCAATGGAATAATAAATGGGAATCCAAGCATCAACAGCATCCCTCGTGCGGTCTAACCCATAATAACTAGGCAGCTTCTTTCTCAAATAATAATATTCAATTTAAAAAAACTAATTAAAACGTGGTTGTTGTTTTCTTTTAAAACGAAGACTAACCACCTTAATTTAATTATTTAATTGCATTTATATTGCTGTTCAAGTCCCCAAAGTAGTATATCTTTTGGGTTTTTGATCTTTTTTTTTTATATATTTCAAGAAATAAAAAAAATGCTAATTAGCTTATATTACTCTAAGAATGATTGGCAAATTATAATTCATAATTCTAACTGGTTAAACCTTACCCGTCAATGTTTGCTCACCAGAGGAAATCTTCGGAGGTCTGTGTACATGCATTGGATGTATCCATTTGAAAGGTACGTTAAGAAATTGAAGGATTGCGTCAAGAATCTAGCCAAGCTTGAGGGTTCTATTTTTGAGGGGTATGTTGTAGAAGAAACATTGACTTCTTGTTTGAGTTATTTTGACGACATCAAGATACGTTTCAATCACTCCTAGAAGAATGAGGATGCTATCGATGAACACATGCAGTTGTCGATTTTCAAGTCATAATGACAAGTTGGCAAAAAAAAAAAAAAAACCAATGACACTTGATCTTCACTCGCGAAACCAGGCACACTTTTAAATCATCAACAACTGCCCTGAAATTAAGGTGTATTCTACTTGACGTAAGTATTTAACTTTAAGCCCTTTTAGTCAAACCATGAGATATTTAATTGTTATTTACTACATTTTCAAGCAATAATATGTTGCATTTGCACCTTGAACATGATAGAGAACCGTGTTTCCTTGAGGTATACAACATTGACCAATTGTAGAGGCAAGAGTTTGTTACATGGTTTCACACAAAGGTGTGTTTACATGTTTATGATTATTGATTTTGCATATTATTATTTTATTAATGTTGAATTGTTTAGTTAACATTGTCGTTCGTTATCATTGATTTACAATCTGCACTAAGAGAGTCCTTCGGCTATCATGTTGGAAGTATTGACCCTTGCATCTACACTTCACTTAACATGATGTGATCCGGGA
Source organism: Ligustrum vulgare (assembly GCA_963555705.1). Lineage (NCBI taxonomy): Eukaryota > Viridiplantae > Streptophyta > Magnoliopsida > Lamiales > Oleaceae > Ligustrum > Ligustrum vulgare. The sequence goes on along the minus strand of CAUVWQ010000023.1, from coordinate 138,838 downwards.
TAGGAGCTGAAGGGAGAAATCAAGACACGGGTGATGCAAAAACATTCTAAATAGAAAAATGAACAAGTTTCACATTGGAGTCGAGCAGAGAACACGAACAGATCAAGCCGTGTCGAAAGATGAAAGTTTCAAGATTAGAAGCATATTTATGGCCGTAAGTCTCAGGTCACGACCGTAACATTTAAACAGGAATACACTTACGGCCGTAAGTGACTCTTCACGGCCGTAACAGTTTAGCTGGATAAGATTTTGCGAGAATTTTATTTCCTTTTAAGTTTTAGTTATTTTAGTTTAATTAGAACTCTATTTTGAGCTCATTAGCAACTACCCTAGTTGTTAGGTCGTTTTCAATATTTATATGTTATTTTCCATTCATTGAAAACTAGTTTCGATTTTAATAAACATTTTATTGATTGATTTAATAATTTACAGCTGGATTCCTATATTTTCCATTCGAACTTATCAAAATTGTTTCTTGTCGCGTTCAATCGAACTTATCAAATATTCACGATGTTAGTGAGAATATTTGTGGCATTCAAAAAATTAGAAACTTATCAAGAAAGCAGAACAAATCCTTGCGGTGTTTTGAAAGTCTTGGTTCTTTCTTCTGCATAATCGATTTCGCATCTTCAAGTTTGGGTCAAGATTCCTCCGTCTGCAAACCAACCTAGGTTCGAAACTTTCCGATCTTTAATTCCTCGCGTCTCGAATCTCGCAATATGAGTTGCACCATAATTTTTCAGCAATTTTGTTTCGACATGGGCCGATGAAAAGCCCGGGATTCGTTGATAATTGTGAGTGATTACACTTATATGGTGTAGTATGTGATCGTCAAAGTGAAAAAAACTTACCTGTTTACCCAATGATTAATTTTTGAATATTTTGGCTCGGATGAATTTGTGTCAAGGTGGAGATTGTTGGGATATTTGACCCAATTTAAGAATGGAAAAATCTTGGGCAATAGGTTTCCCTATTAAAATGGTTAACTTGGATACCAAGTTAATGGTGAAAAGGAAAATAAAAGATTTTATTTTGGCATTCTACTTCAATAAGGAAACTTCCTTGGACATGAATTCAACATATTTTAGGTGTTGTTTTTACCTATAAATATGTGTGTTAGGGAGCCATAATATCTTGAATCTTATGTGAGACTAATTAGAGAGAATTGGAGAGCTTTATCTTTGTAGTTTCTTATGAACTCTTTGTGGGATAATTCAAAGGGTAGAAATTTGGATTAGATAGAAGTTCATTATTAGTATTTTCTCTATAGTCTATGGGATTGGGTTGGTGAGTGAAATTCTATAGATTTGTAACAATTTAATATATGGGGAAAGACTTTGGCGATCCAAAAATTTTAAGTCGTTATTTATTTTCTTGTTGCTCAATTATTTCTTGAACATTAAAAAGATCCTGTAGGTTAAAGAAGGGTGAATCAACCTATAATTCCCAACAAATATATTGATGGGAACCCTTCCAATAGCTCCAGACCAGTTGCAAACCATTGGATCAACCACTTTTCCCTCCAACTCCACTGGAATCACTGCGTTGGTAACTGTTACATTGAGCACAAATCTTGAGGCTAGAAATTTAATTGATTCCGCTTCGAACTAGAATTCGAGACTTTGAAACCCCAAAAATTTTAGAAAATAATTATCTAATGATTTTATCATTGATGTCTTTTAATGATTTTGAGAAGTCGAATGACTAAAATGTTTTATGCTTTGACGACAAATGTATTTTGGGTCAAATAATTAATTTATGATCGAGCGACAATTAGTACATCCATATTAAACTCATTTTGTGGATCGTAATTAATTATGAGTCTTGACCCAATAAAAGTTATTTTGGACAAAGTCACGTCAATTTATATATTTGAATGAAAGATTATGAGTTTAACTATTATTTTTAATTTATTAATACCTAACATATTCTTTTGTTAGTTGACGCGTATTTGCTGCAATTAAAAAATTGAAATCCTAAGGCTTTTCGTCCTTATCCTTTTTCAATTAGTTTGAAATACAACTTATCAATATGAAATCAAATTATTTTTGGTCTCGCTCCTTTCTATACATGGTTTTTCTCAATCATAACATTATTAAGAGCGTGTAACGCCCTGAATTATCTTTTAACCAGACGCGTTATCAAACATAATCTCGTTCACGTTATAATTTTGAAAACTACTATAAATTTAGGAAAAATACTTTAGATTGAAATAATATCTATTTTTTTTTCTTTCTTAAAAATTTTAAAACTTTATTTCCAATTGACTTAGAAAAATTACGAAATAAACCGTTCGAATAGGTCATAGACAAATTCAGCAACTTATGCCATTTTTCACGAGTAATGCAGTATTTTTGTAAAAATTATAAATGGAAAACGATGTCTAAAATTTATGAAATTTTATTACAGTATCAATAAATCATATAAATACAACATATAAAAATTTGGTGTCTAAATGACCAGGTTTGAAGTACGAAATTAATTTTTTAAACAGGCTGGTTACTGTTTCCGAAACTGTCCCGTCGCAGTTTACAAACAAATTCATAATAAATTCTACGGGACTCCAAATGACCTGATTTCAGTTCCATATGATAGATAACACATAAATGGTCATTTTTCATTTTAAAACACTCAGAAATTGTAAATATAGAACCTGTAGTAAATTTTCAACGTGGAACCCATAATATGAAATTTTCCAGCTAGTAATCGAAGTATACATTTTTCCGAAGGTAACATTTAATTGATGAAGAATTGTATTCGTTCAAGAACTTTTGAATCTTAAAAATGTATTGCATCATTAAAATAAATAAGTCCAAACATAAATGCATAAGAATTTAAATTTCATTAACTACTGCCCGTCATCACGCCGTGTCGAGTCCTTCAATATGTAAAGTTTTTAAATATGAGAACTTCGAAGAAATACTCAGTAGTATGTACACACACTAATGAGATTAAAAATATACCAACATTTGATTATATGTCAATATCAACTTTCATCTTTGGGAAACATTTTAACATGGTTAGTGATTACCTTCAATCACAACATATTAAATGATTACCTTCAATCATCAATCATAATCCCATCATAAATAAATTCATAGCATAAGAATAAATAAATTAGCACATTATAGCTATGCATTTCATCAAACATAAGACATTGACACCAATTTCATGCTAGCATACCATTTAATTCAAAAGCGTAACCACTTGTGTACGGGAGAGGATACTACCTTAACTTTTTAGAAATTGTTAAGTTGAAGCGCACGTGAAGTTTAAATATACAATCACCAAAATTTATAGCTTGCCAATGTATTTAAAATGCCAAAAAGTATAGTCTAGTGTCGCAATAGAACGAAGAATTTTAACTTGCTGTTGAAGAGAACGACTGAAAGTTTGTATCAAAAGCTGAGACTTCGTTTTGACTATAAGAGAGGGTGATAGAATTAAAATATTCATATAAATTATACCTTGCAGCAACGGTAAGTAAAAATGTGGGTAGAGAAATGGAGGAAAAGTGGGATAATTGGCGAAAATCATGGAAGAGTTGACGTATATCAACTAACTGCATCCAAATACGTATGCCAGATTTTCGAAATAGTCTGACCACGTCCACTGATGTGTGTGTACCTATGTATATAAGGCTATGTGCAATTAAATAATAATATAATAATATATAAGTTTTCATTTTCTTTAAACTAAAATTAAATGGGTCGATCTGGACTAAAATAATTTTTTCTAGACTCCGACTTACATTATTTAATGTAAGCTACAAAATGACATCAATATGATATACTTTTATCAATCTTTAAAAATATCTTAAATATTTGACCTGATATAAAATTATTGATATTTCAAAAACTAGAAACATTAAGTTAAAACACTTGAGTTTGCTTTGAAAAATATTTCATGCTTAATCGATAATTAGTTCCACATTTTAAAATAAGTACAAATTCGAACATGCAACATGATAAAATATTTCTCACAATTAAATAAAATAATTGCTAAGAAAGTGCATGTATCATCATATCGTGACCAACAATTAATTTAAACATTGAGAAGTGTCGTAGCGACGTCACAAGCTCATTAAAATACTTTCGAATTCTTAACATAAAAACTCATCATTAAACTTAAAATTTCTGGTCGCTACTAAGCGTGTTCGGTAATGTGAAAAATTTTGATTTTTGTAATTTATTTTTGATATGTGTGGTTTGCAAATATTTGAAAAGTCAAAATATGTGAACTTGACTAAAAATGGATGGTTGAGGTTGAGTTTGAAAAGTTGTGATGAAACTTTTATCTTTACCAAAGAAGCTCTAAAACTCAAATTTTGTACCGTGTTTTTAATCTATAAATATTGTCAAAAAGTCAGATTAAACACCACAAAGGAAAAATATACTTTCTCGACACAAGTTCACTTTGGCATGTGTGCAGTTGATTTTAAATTGCAAAAACTACTCTGATTTATAAGGTAGGATAACGAGGAACAATTTTCTTGTCCAGTTAATATTATTTATCCACGCTGTTGATTTATTATACTTACAAAAGTTAATGATATGATTTGTTGTTTATATGGCCATCAGCTAACAAAGATGTGATATGTATTGAGCTCTTACCAGCTTTTAAAAATATGATGATGGTATGATATTTTTGACACATGCGTTATATATATATATATATTCGGGATAGTACCATTATAATCTTGTCCTTCTGAGTTCTCTCATATACCCATTCCTATAATTTTATAGACTAGTTCAGGTCGATTGGATTGTGATGGGATGGTGATGTGGACTGTCAATGGAATTTGAAGAATTAAATATTTAAGTTTTCAATTTCAGCTCTATTTATTATGTCAAACGTGTTTATTTTATTAAATTATAAGGATTTGGGTTGTTATGAAGAATTTCAATTTCATATTTGGCAAAACTATGGAAGTCCGTTTTACCCTATGGAAGCTGAAAAGATTGATGAAATTATTTCATGATGATAGAATATTTCATGAGTAGCAAACTAAGAAACTTACAAGTTTAAAGCAAAATCTATAAAAATTGAATATAAGATGCATTCACAACCTTTGAATTGTAAGTGATCTATATATGCACCAGTAAAATGCGGCATTATATTTCATAAATAATGGAGACAGATCATACCAAAATGAAAAAGGATCTGTATTTTATGTCCCGCTCATTAATAATATTTTATGAAATTTTGTAACGACCCGAAATATATATTTAATTTGATCTATATTAATGTGTCGCTGGGAACCTCCCAAAGATTTACAAATTAAAGTTTTGGTCACGATAGAAATGTTGCGTACACTTGCGTAAGAATTTTATTTATTTATTTGAAATGCTAAATTCAATTTAAAAGGAAAATTACTTGGTTTGCTTTAGTGTATTACTTTTACTACACATTCTATTTTAATTTCCTAGACCACAACCGAATTTTCGAACTCGGGTTTAATGTGGAAATATATTAAATGTTAAAGGCCAGCATGCACATATTTAAGCTTCTATCCACGACATAACCTCAACTTCAATTTTTATTCTCTCCACTAAGTACCTTGACAACTTTCCACTATCATCTATGTTGTTGTTTTCCAGTTAACTAATGCCGCCCACTTTTTCACATTTCAAAATATTAAACTCCCCATTTTCCTTATCATGCAATAACTCCTTGTAAGCTGCAAACTACCCAGAAGAACCCTTAACTGCCGTGAATACTTCCCCCATTATAGGCCTCTTAATCTACACTTTAAATGGCACGACCCACCCCGAATCACCCTAATGGACTCGAGACATGGTGTACATCGATGATGGATGCCAGCTAAATGACGGATCTACTATCAAGGCTGACTGTGATCTACTACCAATCATATGCTAAATAATGAAAAATAATTTTATTTCAAAAATAATGTGGGCCCAAACTGAATTTAAATGCTTTCAATGAAACGGTAACCTACAAATGTCATTCGAATGTGGCTCCGAAATCAACAAGCTCTTTAGCTTTCAAAACTCAAATATTACCTATTAAAAAAAATAGTGGGAAAATAAAGAGTTGATAGCTCAGTGAGTGGAGAATTTGGAAAATAATTAAACCTTCTCAATTATACGTATTTATGAAAAATCAAGTTTATATCACTTGATGATTCACATAATAACATCACATCATCAATAGTATACTATCAGCACAGTCTCTAACCTCTAAGTATGGTCATACCCTAACAAATCTCACCAAAATGTACCAACTCAATATAATGTGGTCTTCCTCACGAGTTAGTCTCAAAGACATCTGATAATCAATTCTAGAACACGACTAAGACCCCTCAGTGAACTATATCATACACAGGCCACTTCTCGGGAACATCATACCCGATCAAGAACCCTCAGTGCAGTATAGAACACGGTTAAAGTCCCTCGGTGAACTAGAAGAAGTATAAAATCATGGGTACTTTTTGGTGGATTTCAATATTACATTTCTTTTCACAAATAACCATTTCACAATCTTTCTAATTCCACAAATCTCATATTCTCATAGTATTTCACAGTAATCATGAAATTGGACAAATAAATTACACAGTCTCGTTTTTAATGAAATAATATAAACAATTATCGGTATTTGAAAATAATTAAGTTTTTCCACTCACCAAGCTATAGAATGGAAACTAAGCCGATCAATAACCATTTTCAACCTCCTCTTACCACCTGAATATGATATAAATAATCAAATTAATGCTACCATATGAAGTAGAAACTCAACTGATTCCTCTTCGAACTAGAATTCGAGACTTTGATCGAGGGACAATTAGTACATCCTTTTTAAACTCATTTTGTGGATCGTAATTAATTATGAGTCTTGACCAAATAAAAGTTATTTTGGATAAAGTCGCGTCAATTTATATTTGAATGAAGGAATATGAGTTTAACTATTATTTTTTAATTTATTAATACCTAACATATTCTTTTGTTAGTTGACGTGTATTTGCTGCAATTAAGGAATCGAAATCCTAAGGCTATTCGTCCTTATCCATTTTAAATTAGTTTGAAATACGACTTATCAATATGAAATCAAATTCTTTTTGGTCACTCGCTCCTTTCTGTACATGGTTTTGCTCAATCATAACAGTATTAAGAGCCTATTTGATAATGTGAAAAGTTTTGATTTTTGTGAGTTTTTTGTTTTTTGATATTCGTGTGGGTTGAAAATGTTTGAAAAGTCAAAATTTGTGAGTTTGACTAAAAATGAATGGTTGATCAGGGTTTCAAATTTATTATTGTACTATGTAAATAATACGTACATAGAAGCACAAACAAGACGTCGCACAAAAAAGATATATGACCAATGTGACCATATTTATTATACAGTACTCGTCCTTTATTTTACATGGCTGGTGACTAATTTGTGACATATGTATGAATTTTTGTTGTGTAATTTCAAACTCTATGCTAGAGAAATTGGCTCGAAGACTAATGCCAAGATACGATCCATAGTTTCAGAATTCAAGATGCCATGGCCATCTCCATACTGGTACATGTATTGTGCCATTCTAGCACCATTCTTTGCAATTTCAATAAAAGTTTGTGAGAATGGGCAATCTGCATCTCCATCTTTGTTCAATTTTTTCCATGTCTCGGATATCAAAAACCTCATGTGTTTGCGCGCATCATCTTCGGAAGCACCAGTTTCATTCATGTAACATTGTATTGACTTAGGTATGTCACCTCTTTTTAACTCTTCCTGAATTTTACAAAATGGATTAAAATCCGTTAGCTAGTTGAATTAAAATTAAAAAGAACAAAATGGAATTTATAAAATGTCAAGAGTGGGCTAAGTTTGCACGGAAATAGATCAAGAAACAAAATAGGAAAAACTTGACATCCATAGCAGATAAATCCGCAGTTTTTACTAGCAGCATAATCACGTACCGTTGATGTTCCTAAATCATCTGCAAAGCGTAAAATCATTGCAGACCAGCGAATTATTGTGTGATATTTCTCCAAATATTGAAGTGCTTCTTTCTTGATAGGATTGGTAACACTGAAAAAGGTGTGTGTTAATATGAGAGGCATTGTTCCTGATATCCATGCGTTGTTCATATATTCTTCCAGGGTTGGCGTGTATCCATTTGAGTACCATTTCGCCTCTTGTAAGTATGTTTTGCATAAAACTGTCCACTGCGACATGACGTACATGTTATATTAATACCACTGAAATATATATAATGTGACAATCAAATTCAATGATTGGTGGAAAAGGGAAAAAATAATTCAAAGAAACCAGTTAGATCCATGGAATGCCTAATCAATAATTACAGCGCTAGTTATAGAATTAAAATAAATTCGAGAGAACAATGCTACAGCAAAAATTGATACCGCATTTCTTAAATATGGAATAATCACGAGCCCCTTTTCTTTGAGAACGTCATAAGCCATTTCATTGACAAAGTTGTAGAGTGCTAGATAACAAATTTGCATGTATTCTGGAAGCTGCTCAATTGCATTGACATCCCATCTGAAATTTTTTAACCCAAAAATAAGTAGAATTAAATTTCTAAGATGCACAATCAAACCAACATTAGACAGTTAATGTCTTTTGTAAATTAAAAAAAGAAAAAGAAAATTTAAACGTGCTAGGATTACTATATAAATAAAGATAATACTAGCCTTTCAACTGCATTTGTAAAAAGCTCCAGTTCTTCCAATGTACCATACACGTCATATACATCATCTATGGTTGTTACCAAAGCAGTGACCTTGGTCGACATAGTTCGAAATAATCCATATTGAGGTTCATATTTTGCTCCAACATTCCAAAAGAAACATTCCACCAGCCGATCCCTCACAAACGGCAATTTTTTGGCAAGGTCTGTTCTTTTCCACCAACTGTTCATTGAAAAATAATGAAAATGAAGAATTGTAACGTTTGGAATTCAAAATAAGACATATTTATAAGTCCATTAAATATACCTGGAGAGAGATTTTAACTCTTGCTGGTGTAATGCTTGAACAATGTTGAAATCCAGCTTAGCGAACTCGAGCAGAACTGGATTCATGTCTGGTCTCTCCCCGTATACGGTTATGAACCATCTTGACTCTGCTCGAGGTATGATCCAATGCAGCGGGAGCTCCAAGGCATGGTGCACCAACAGAGCGGAAAATTGTTCAACACTTGTGTGATCTTCGAGATGTTTCATTGTGAATTCTCTTGCCATTTCCAGGGTAGATTCACCTTCTGTTGACAGGAATGAAGCTTCATACAATTGTAGCAATCCCTTTGTATCGTTGCAAAGGTCTGGATTGAAATCACCCTTCTCATTCTTGAAACATTCAAATATATCTGCAATCAAACAAATATATATGTTCATACGATATTTCGCGGAGCAATATAATTAGGTGGCCAATTTCCAATATGTAAAGTATGGTTAGAGTGCAAGTGGACCAACAATAAGTATTAAATACCCTGAGAAATATTAAAGCCATGTTGTCTTAGTAGTCTGAATCCTAAAGCTGTCGTACATAGATCTTCATACTTGGGCTCATGATTTTCGTTATATTTTCTGCTAATGATTGTCAATATTTTCTTAATTTCCCCCTCAAAATGGTAAGATATTCCCAGCCTTTGCAAGTCATCAATTAATTCCAACTGAACAAGTGGCTCCACTGATTCATCAAGCATCATCTTCACTTTCATTTTCAGTTCAGAAGCCCGCTCTACGTGTCTCCCTCCCTACATAATCCACATCATTTTTCATCAGTCCTTTACGGGGAAAAACAAAAAAGGAAAGAGGAAAAAAATGGTTTATGATAATTACCGTGTATTCACTATTTAATGACTGAATATAATCCAACTCCCACATGGTTGGTCCGTAGTTTCCCGATCGCCTAATCACAGTCTGCTGGCAAGGCAGGACAGCAGTATATTCACCTGGAGAAGAGATTTTGGAAGCCATGGAATTATGATATTCTGCGATGGAGTATATTCTGTATTGTTGGTATTTAAGATTATACACACCAGTACTGGTATTTATATGCTTTCAAACAAGCCAAGATTAACTAATTGACACAAGATTTTTTTATATTTTGTTGTCTTTATTGGTATAATTAATGTGGAAGTTTGTTGACATGGAGAGAATATCAATCCATATTAAATTGATTCCAAATAATGCTATCACATGCATTAGTTTTATCATTTCTTATCCATTAAATAATATTACTTTATTGTTGAGCTATTAATATTCTTATCTTCATTTTTTTATTAGTAGAAACTTTAAATTTGAATATTTATAATATATATATATATATATATATATATATATATATATATATATATATAAATAAAGATTAAACTAATTCCGCCCAAGAAAATGGAACAATAAATGCGTAAAATGGTGACGGCTATCATATTATTATATATGTATAGATTTTATTCTATAGCAACTAGGGCCTAAGCCACGGGTCTCTATTTAGCATTAGCCAAAGGCATATAGCAACGCCAGTCTGCGATGACTTTGCCGTCGCAAATGTGAAATTGCGATGATTTCTATATAGCTGCAAAAAATATGTTAATTACATTGAACTTAATTCCAATCTAATCGTAGTCAGGTTACAAGTACAGGGCTTGGCAACTAGTTAGCGTCATTTTTAATAAAAATTATATCTGCGCAAACATGTGATGGGTTAGTAAACATATGAATAATATATAATTAAGTAATGCATTACCAGCCAGCCAGCAACCAATTACACGCAATGATGATTGATGCTTCCGGTTTTGATCCGATCCTAAATATATCACACATCCTTAGTAAGGAAAATTTTATTTGTAGAATCTTTAAAACTTGAATATGTTTAATATATATATTATACAATGATTAAACTAATTCAGCCCACAAAAATGGAACAATAAATGGGAATCCAAAATATAAGTCATAATTTAAAACTGGTTAAACCTTACCCGTCTATGTTGGCTCACCATTTGTGATTAGATCTCACAATCTGTCATTTTTAAAATTTATGTGTACTCTTTAGGCGTAATTTTATTAATTTATTTTATCAAAATACCCGATTATATTACTAAGAAAACTCTGACGAACAAGAGAAGAGATAAATAACTTGTTGAAGTGATCCAACCTCGCAAGACACAAAGTGATCGAGATTAGTCAATAATGCAGCGGAAGATAATAATATAATTGGCACGTAATTGACACAATACATATACAATATAATTCAGATATTGATAACTCCCTTTTTCAGCAAATTAGCGGACTGCACAGGGTGAAATCGAGGGCTCAAATTTCAGCCCAATCCCCACAATGGTAACACCACTACACCGCTAGAGAACGCTCCAAGAAAACCCCCCAAACCGGCCAAGGGACCCACTGCCAACGCACCTCCCACACAATACAAACCAGGCTGCACAAGAGGAACCACAAAGGAACCGAAACCAGCAATGAAGTGATCACAGCAAGAGCCAAACCGCAGCAGGTGGCGTGCAAGCAAGGACCGAACATAGTAGGTTCGGTCACGTCAAGGCTCGGTCACAAGAGGAGCCACACAAGGCTCGACTGAAAACAGTAGCTACACCGAGGGACTGCACCACTGTAGGAACAAGACTCGGCCAAGAGAAGGGACCGAACGCCGCCTCCCACAACCAAGAACCGGACTGCCGAACACACCCAAAAAGGAACCAAACACAGCAGCAGCAAGAACACGGTCACAACCCACGATGGCACACTTCCAATCACCGAGAGAGGAAGAAGGGAGAGGGTAGGGTTCTTCACAAAGAAGAGAGTAGAGAGGGAGCGTCCTGCGTGCAGAGAGAAGAGAGTAGCGGCACCACCGAGAGAGAGAGAGGAATGTCGAGTGTGTTCTATTTAGTCAAAGGGGAGGGTCGGGTAGAAATAGGTTTAGGGTTTAATTAGGGAGCCCTAATTAAATGGGTCGTCTTGAAGCCTACCCATCGAGTAACAGGGTTGTGACCCAATTAAAACCTCGACGTGGGTAGTAAATCTCGTAGCGCGTGGGCTGCCTAATTGTGGAGATTGGGCAATACTTCGATCATGGGCCGAGGGCCTACGAAGCTTAAAATTCGACACTGTTTATTATCATTGCCCCCGAGGTTTGATTGGGACCAAAAAATCCCAACATAACTGAATACAATGGGTCCAGAAAATAGAGCCAACAACTCTGGATGCGTAAGATTCAAGATTGCGGGCCACATAATTTTTATCTCTAGAAATATAATGGCAAGAGCCACGTCTTACAATCCGACACAAACCTACAATATCATTCAAGATACAAGCAAAATGAAAAGAAGAAAAAGCGCAATTAAGGGCATTTATGATCCGAAGAGCATCGGTTTCCACTTGTTCAACTTCAATCTTTATTTCGGCCGCAAATTCCAAGTCTTGACGAATAGCCATGGCCTCCGCAACCTCAGGTGTGAAGGAGCCTGCTACCATGCATGAGAATGCGGCCAAAAACCGTCCCTTCATTATCCCAGAATACGACACCTAGGCCCACAAAACATGTTGCCTCATTAACAGCAGCATCACAGGAAAGTCAAACACCCGTTTGAGCTACTATACTAGACCTCCATACTCTCCATTGCTGACCGGTGTTGTGATGATATGTAGACTTTTGATCTTTTCTATGTGATAGAATATGTCATTTTATAGTTTAAAAGTCAAGAAAATAGTTAAAACCTTGTATGGCTGGAATAGAATTAAAAGAAATGAAAGAAAAAGGTTTTAAAAAAATCAGTAAAAATCGTGAAAACTATCGAACCAGCTGCCAATAAGCCAAACCGCGGTCAGCTGTAGTTTCTTCTAAGAATGTTGTAAAAATCGGTCCTCATCTAATTGCAGCGCTAGGTCTCTAGGTTTCTAACTTATTCAATTTAGTCCTCAACTCTTATTTCAACTGGGTCCTTTTTAATTTATACTCAAGTCCTTTAACTTTAGAAAGTGGTCAACTTGGTCCCCAGAAATTTTGATTTCCTTCAATTGGCTCATATTTTCTCTTGATTTCTTCAATTAGGCACTCGAACTTCTTCCTTCTTCCACTTTTGCATCTCAATTATATTCATGGACTTCTTTTGCATGATTTTGCTCCAATTTTCGTCCAATTGAAATGTATTTTCTTCAATTCCTCCTTTTTCTTGATTTTTGGGATAAAACTTGAAATAGTTGTGGTGATTTAAACCATGCAACAACACAAAGTAAACAAGTTAATAACAATATGATTGGCAAATTATTTTGGAATGATAAAGAGGCAATAATTGAAGCATAAAAGAAAACTCCCTTTAGAGCCCGTTTGGTCCATGAAATTTTTTGATTTTTATGGTTTTTTTTGTGTTTGTTGATGGATGTATGGTTTAGATTGATTTGAAAAGTAAAAGATTGTGGGCTTGACCAAAGATGAATGGTTGAGATTGAATTTGAAAAGTTTTGGTAAAAACTTTTGATGTACCAAACAAGCTCTTAAACTTCAATTCTCCAAACCGTGTGGATCAATTTGAGGGCTCATAAATTTTCCCCAACAACAACAATAGGCAACACTACATGAAGAAGGTAAGAAGACACTCCAAGGCAACCCGAAAACCAACAGATTTCACTGAGAAATGACCGAATCAGACTGAGCCAAATGCACCAGACAGAGGCGCGATATATACCGCATACAAAGAGCGAGAAACAGGAGGTCAAACCACGAAGGAAAGGTAGCACCAAAGGGCTGAGAGGTAAGAAATTGAAGTTCACAAGGAAGAGGGGTCGAGAGTTCTCACAAAAGAGAGAGAGACAACCACTATCACCGAGAGAGAGGCTAGGAGTGTGTGTGTGTGTATCTTGTCTTAACCAAGAGTGAGGGAGAGTAGAGTAGATGTAGGTAGGTTTAATTAGGGGATTAGGTTAGACCTCGAGCCTAATTAAACCTGGGCCGCCAATCAGATCCACCCAATTCAAACCTCAAGATATAGGTTATAAAGTCTTTCACCAGTCAATCACGTGGGCTACACATATTGTGGTTATTGGGACATTAAAATTTCTTCGATCATGGGCCGTAGGCCTGCGAAGCTTAATTTCCGACACGATATTTCATCATCGGCCCCGAGGTTTGTTTGGGACAAAAATTCCCAACAAATAATTATTATAAATAACAACTAAATAGAGTTTATTCATGAAAAACAACATAATATCCTAATTTTAATGGATAAATAAGTGTATAAAACACACTTTTCACTGTTCCACTCATATTTGTATGTATGTTGTATGGTGCACCTTTGTCTAATTTGTTCCATGTAATTTCTAAAGTTGTAAAAAGTTCCATTTGAACTAGTTCGAGCAGATTTTGTCAGGTTGGGTCCTTATAGGAGTGTTCTTGATTTCTACCACTAGGTCAAGTAGGATAATCCTCTTCAATTTGTCAACATTCCAATCCCGTTCATTTCTATAATCCATCACATACTTTTTGATATCACATCGAGCATTACATTTGTTGTTTAAAAAAACAGATTTCAGCCATATATTGATCAAACAAAAAATCTATCCTCCCTGCTCAAAATCTTCCATGCTCTATTTGGTTCAAAATAATATTGTAGCTATTATTTTATTAATTAATGTTGAATTACGTAGTTAACATTGTCGTTCGTTATCATAGATTTATAATCTGCACCGAGAGACTCCTTCAACTATCACATCGAAAGTATTGGCGCTTGCATCTCACACTTCACTTAACATCCATACTTATCCAGCATGTAAGTTAACAGCATTCAATTTCTTATATGTAGCGACATTCCAAGTAAATTAGCGACATCAAATTCGTTGCTACAGGCTTCATATCAGCAGTGATGACTTTTGTCTTCGCTATTTAACATTAGCCACGGGCCTACAGTGAAATCAAGTGGGGAGGGGCGACCAAACCGAGCTAGCTAGATGTTGGAGGCTGGCTTTATTGGTGAAGATAATGGCGATCATGGGAAGAACTTTAGACTCAGGGTATTTTTTTTTTTTTAATTTTATTCTGTAGAAATTGGGGACTAAGCCATGGGTCGCTATTTCGCATTAGCCACGGGCCTACAGCGACGCCGGTATGCGATGACCTTGCCGTCACAAATGTGAAACTGAGATGATTTCTATATAGCTGCAAAAAATATGTTAATTACACTGAACTTCCAATCTAATCGTAGTTTGTCTTGTTTCCAAATTATATTCGAATTTTTAATATTGGCAGGCAGTTTATTTAGACTACATTATCTTCAGGTGGAAATTATTGACAAAATATTCATTGGTGTAATTACCGTCATTTTTAATGCAAATTCTATCTGCGCAAAACATGTGATGGCTTAGTTATAAACAAATGAATAAAATATAATCAATTAATGCATTACTAGCCAGCCAGCCAGCCAGCCAATTACACGCAATGATGATTGAAAAATGATTAGTCAAAACGGGCAGCTAGGCAAATAGATTTTTATGCTTACTTTTGTGAATTTATATATATTTCATCCAACTCATCCTAAGGGCAATCATATTTCTTCTCTTTTTTATTGAGTTAAAACCAGCTTTTTTCTTTGGCTCTAATGGAAAACGCTTTTTTCTTTAGGTGTGGGTATTTGAACCAGAAATTTTCGTGCCAGTTCAATTCTAAAAATTACATGGAATCGAGTG
Organism: Ligustrum vulgare; assembly: GCA_963555705.1. Taxonomy (NCBI): domain Eukaryota; kingdom Viridiplantae; phylum Streptophyta; class Magnoliopsida; order Lamiales; family Oleaceae; genus Ligustrum; species Ligustrum vulgare. The sequence goes on along the minus strand of CAUVWQ010000023.1, from coordinate 123,180 downwards.
GTTCCATTGACAAAATACCCAAATTTTAATGGGTTAGGTTCTTTAAATTCCTGGACCGGAACCGATCAGGTACTGAAGCTCATTATATTACGTTTTTATTCTACCATTTAACATATGGTGTAAATTGTCTAAATTCGTTTACTAATATATAGTAGATTTAGAAAAGACATTAGTCCTAATGGCCTTAATTTCCTTTGTTACTATTCGACTTGACTTTCCAAAGGAGACCTTGAAAATCCGGAAATAAAACTAAGGGGAAGGACATCCATTTACAAGAATTTTTACTTTTAATGATGAAGTAAAGGTTTAAAATATCACTACGAAAAAATGGCCCTTTTTCGACAAACGTTTTAGTCGGTAAAGCCTGTTTCCATCGCAAATGACAATCTCCGACGGTACTTTTCCATCGAAAAGCTGTCAGAGTAGTTCGCATCACTATTGCTATTCCGACGGATTTTTTTCCCACCATCGGAAATGTTTAACAGATTTAGAAAATATCAGAAATTTCCGGCATGTTTTAATACCTTCGTAAATTCCCGACGGTTATGAACTCCCTACATACTTTCCGACGAACTATTTTCTTCGTCTAAAAATAGTAGTATCGTGAAATTAAAATTTTTTATGAAATTTTAAATATTGTTTGCCATATTTTATGATTTCAAATTTTTTTAGGTCATTATTTCATGTAAAACTAATAATTAAAATATATTAATATGAGAAACAACAAATGTAATTGCTAATGTACTAATCTTGGAATAAAGTACATAATCTTTGTTTTATTATACATACATAACCTAATTGTTATATTACTCTTTTTTTGTTCCAGACGAAGATGGAAACATAGAATTTTGGTAAATTTAATTGTTAGAGCAAATCTCTAATTTTTTCTTTCACTAACATTTCCATTTAGCTACCATTGAAGCTCTTAAATCTTCCATTTCTTTTTGTCTCCTAACATCTGTTTCTACTAATTTCTTCTTAAGCTCCTCTATTTCGGCTGATTGTGAGCGTAATTTTGACTTCCGAGAGTAATTTCTTACTTTCATAGCACATTGTGAATTCTCGAGGTCGTATACACAACCCTTATATGTAAGTTGTAACAAATGACCTTCGATTGTTTAAAGACAAGCAATGAATAATTAAAATTATGAAGTTTTGAATTAAAATAAAAAAGTTAAGCTACATTGTTTCATCCCAATATATAATTTAGTCACACATCATCATATCTTCTACAATACATACATACATACATACATACATACATACAATATATAAAAAAAGATGGATGGATGAGAATCTTTTGAATACCTATTTTACCCCTATTAAATTAATGAATTTATTGTTAAGAATTACATTGTTATAATATAATTTTGTTGTAAATATTATATTATATTAGTGAATGACAGTTATATTTATACCCCTAAAACCCTAGGTATTATTACTTTATGTATCCCATGTTCCCCCTATATAAATGGGGACTTTGGTTCATAATAATACACAAGTTTATTGGTGTCTCTACTTTTCTCTTTTTTTTTTTCTAGTTTGTAACACGTTATCAGCACGAGTCTCTACCAAATTGAGTTAGAATTTTCTTTTTCAAAATCTCATATACAAAAATATTAGTTAGAAGGTAAAATCATGTGTGTCGAAATTAATTTAACAGCATATGATTTTTTTTGTTTCGATTGTGGTTGAATTATTCCAGTTCCAGGAGGTTGCTTAAATTCCAATAATTGTTCCAATTTCATCTGCCTCCATACTCCAACCAATAATTTGTGCTCGTGTAACAATTGTGACTTGGACACAAGTCAAGTTCGACTCCATACATTAACATTTTTAATGTGTGTTTAATGTATATATTATTTTGTTGTTGAATTTTTTTAAGTTGATAATTCATTATGTTGTTGCTCTCGAAGTAGCACAACAACACATTAATATTCCTGAAGAATATTAATCATAGACTTGATTATCATTATTCTTTGTTGTTCCTGAAGTAGCGCAACATTGTAATTAATATTCCAAAAGAATATTATTTGCTCCCGAAGAGCATAAATAATAATTTTTAATATTTCGAAGAATATTGATTTATTATTCTTGAATAATCAAAATTTTAGAACTATAATTATTCTAGAAGAATAATTTGTTATTGCTCCAGAAGTAGCACAATAAATAATTAATATTCTAGAAGAATATTAATTGCAAAACTGTTTATTATAAATACATATAGGCTGGTTATACAATTTGTAATATTGTTTTAACTATATTGGTTGACGATAGACATATATCTAGTTTAATATAATTTATTACTTCGTATCAATATTCCAGAAAAATATTGATAATTGAATGAATTTCAAATCATTATCTCAGAAGAATATTGCGTTATTATTGCGTTTCAATATTCCAGAAGAACATTAATCATAAATTTGTCTATTATAAATAATTTTTTGTTATTTCTGAAGTAGTAAAATATTATAATTAATATCCTAGAGGATGTTATTTGCTCCTGAAGAGTGTGAAATGATTTATTATTTTTGAAGAATTGAAATAAGTTCGTTAGCAGAAGAACACATATATTATTCCAGCACATTAACCTTAATTCTAAATGGTACAAAAAATTTGTCATTATCCCTTTTTGCCTATATTAATTATGTTTGTCTGTACCATTTGTGACGTACAAGATCAGCCTAAAATCTTGAAATAAAAATCAGCGAAGAGTGAATTACCATGATCATGGTTTATTTGTAGTATCTATTTGTTTATGTTAATCCAATATTCTTGCAATCTTTAGATTTTATTTTTGTCTTGTTATCCAAGTAATATCTTGTATATATAATATTACTTGCTTGTGAAGGGTAGTTTATTACAGTTTCAACATTCCGGAAGAATATTGACTCAATTCTCTTGAAGAAGCATAATTTATATTTTAAACGAATATGGCGTTGGTGTTCTCGAAAAAACACAACCCACGTTAGATAAATATTCCAAAATATATTTTATCATCATTTGTGTAGAGCACAAACATTGTTAGTTCGAAAGGTAGAACAAATCATTAATGTCAATATTCCTGAAGAATATTATTTGCTCCTGGAGAGCATAATTTGTTAATATTCTTGAACAATATTGATTTATTATTCTTGAAGAATTGCAATTTTAGAAATATAATTATTCCAGAAGAATAATTCGTTATTTTGCTCCTAAATAGTACAATAGATATTAATTATTGTTATAATTGAATGAGATTCGAATCAATATTCCAGAAGAATATTGCGTTATTGCTACGTTTCAATATTCTTGAAGAATATTATTTTGTTGCTCATTTGATAAATATTGCATTCTTTTTCTCAAAGAAATTCTAATTTATTAATAATCCAGAAGATTACTATGATGTAAAATAATATATTGTTGTGATGATTCCTGAAGAACCATAATTTTATCTCATATGAAATGTAATAATGGAATATAATTTGTTCCCGAAGAGCCCAATATTATGAGATATGTTATTAATTTGATATTATGAAAAAGTATTTTGTTGTTACTCCTGAAGAATAATAACTTTATTTTATGATAAATATTCAATTTATTATTTTACTTGTTCACGAATAACATAATTTCTTTTTTTGCTCAAAGTAAATGTTTGTATTCTATTAACTTTGAATTTTCATAGAAAGTGGTATAATTATTCGATCTTATCATATCGTTTTGATTATACCAACTTTCAATAAACATTTTTTTGAATGTATGTTTTACATTCAATATTATAGTACAACATTCCCGAAGAATATTGTATCACTATTCTAGAAAAAGAAACAATCTAAATCAATGTTCCAGAAGAATATTGATCTAAATCGATATTCTAACAGAATATTGTACATTTGGAATATCTCATTTGAGTTAGTTAATCAAATATTCTAGAAGAATATTTCGTTTTTGCTCTTGAAGACGCAAAATCTTATTTCACACTACATATTCAAGTCTAATATGTTTATATGTTGTTGCTCTCGAAGAAGCATAACAATTATAAAATAATATTAACTGCTCTTGAAAGAGTATGATATTACAATATTTCGAAAGAATATTGACATATCGATTTTGAATGAGTAATAAAAACGTACTTTTCGATGTAGCATATGTTTCGAAAAATATCTCATTTGAGTTCATGATTATCCGTTAAGGAAAACATATAACTAATGTCATAAGGACATTAATTAGTTTGACTACTTGAATAATATATGATTATATAATGTTTAATCATTGAATTATATCTCATATTGAACCAGAAGTTCAATATGATTTTATTATTTGGAATGACCAGTTGGACCATTACTAGATCAATAATGATGCGAAATTAAAATGGATACTTAATGAAGAACCAGAAGATTTTTCAATCCAATCATATATGATGTTTGTTCTCTTTCATGTAATTTCTTGACTGTCACTGGCTAAAATAGGGATTAAATTCCCTATAATTCTGAAAAATAATTAGGGTGATAAATGGGCCACCATCATCCTCCACGTTGATAATCTAAATATCATTTGTATCTAATAGATTTGATACATATACTGGATGATTGCATGGTGTTCACAATCTGAAGTTTGCGAAATTATTGCTCAAATTTTAAATTATGAGCAAAAAATTTCAAATTATATAATCAAGAATGTGTCTTGATAATGCTAGTGGACATGAATCTCAAGATTTTAATAATTGTTAGTTGGGAGATCGATAAATGATTTAACATTTTTGCTTGTTAAACGCCTCCAATTAATTTAATTGAGAACAAAATACATCCCTTTTTTTTAGAAATTTTTATTACGCATCATGCCAACATCATAGTTTCCCTATTATAATTGACTTATGGTTAGAGCCTAATTTTTCCATATAATTTTTTAATAGTGCAATTGATCCACCACAATGCACTAATATGGAAAATAAAGAATGTTGAGAAAAATGCGTTGTTTGAACATATATTCCAAATAGGTGATATTCTACAACGTCGAAAAAAAAAATGATTGTCAATTTGATTGGACAATTTTCTCAACAATAGGGGGGAGATTAATAGCTTAAAATCAAACAAATGTATCATATTATGTTATCTATATCCTCGCGATTAATAATACGAACCAGAAGTTCAATTGAAAATACGAACGAAAAGTTCAAAAAATAACATAATTACAAGATGCATAAGAAATTAATAAAATCTCATGTACTAGCTACAGATGCTCTATCTTATATTGATGTATGGCACGCTTGAAGCGTAGCAATAATTGATTCGAATAAAGATCCCCAAATAAATAAAAATAGAGCAAATAATTATGATGGTCTTATTGAGGCATATACTCGTAAGAGAGTATTTATTGACATAATTAATTGTAAATCTCCAGAAGAGGTTCAAGTACTTGAAACATCATCTCCCGATGCGTTATCAAACATAATCACATTCACGTTATAATTTTGAAAACTATAAATTTAGGAAAAATACTTTAGATTGAAATAATATCTATTTTTTTTTTCTTTCTTCAGAATGTTTCCAATTGACTTAGAAAAATTACGAAATAAACCGTTTGAGGAGGTCATAGACAAATTCAGCAACTTAATTATGCCATTTTTCCCTAGTAATGCAGTCTGTTTGTAAAAATTATTTAAAATGACAAACGAAGTCTAAAATTTATGAAATTTTATTAAAGTATCAGGAACTCATATAAATACACAATATAAAAGTTTGGGGTCTAAATGACCACGTTTGAAGTGCGAAATTATTTTTTAAGCAGGCTGATCACTGTTTCCAAAACTGCCCCGTCGTAGTTTACAAAAAAGAATTCATAATAAATTCTACGGGACTCCAAATGACCTAATTTCAGTTCCATATGATAGATAACACATAAAGGGTAATTTTTCATTTTGAAACACTCATAAATTGTAAATACACAACCTACATTAAATTTTCAAAGTGCAACCAATAATCTTAGTAGTCTGAATCCTAAAGCTGTTGTACATAGATCTTCATACTCGGGCTCATGATTTTCGTTATACTTTCTGGTAATGATTGTCAATATTTTCTTAATTTCCCCCTCAAAATGGTAAGATATTCCCAGCCTTTGCAAGTTATCAATTAATTCCAACTGAACAAGTGGCTCCACTGATTCATCAAGCATCATCTTCACTTTCATTTTCAGTTCAGAAGCCCGCTCTACGTGTCTCCCTCCCTACATAATCCACATCATTTTTCATCAGTCCTTTAAGGGAAAAAACAAAAAAGAAAAGAGGAAAAAAATGGTTTATGATAATTACCGTGTATTCACTATTTAATGACTGAATATAATCCAACTCCCACATGGTTGGTCCGTAGTTTCCCGATCGCCTAATCACAGTCTGTTGGCAAGACAGGACAGCAGCATATTCACCTGGAGAAGAGATTTTGGAAGCCACTGAATTATGATTTTCTGCGATGGAGTATATTCTGTATTGTTGGTATTTAGTATTATATAGATCGGTACTGGTATTTTTATGTGTTGGGTATTTTGGTCCCAATCAAACCTCGGGGGCAATGATAATACAGTGTCGGATTTTAAGCTTCGTGGGCGCTCGGCCCATGATCGAAGATTATAGTATTGCCCAATCTCCACAATTAGGAGCCCACGTGCTAAGAGATTAACTGCCCACTTCGAGGTTTTAATTGGGTCTCGACCCTGTTGCTCGATGTGTAGGCTTCAGAGATGACCCATTTAATTAGGGTTTCCCTAATTAAGCCCTGAACCTATATCTACCCACACCCCTCCCTTTGGACGAGTCAGAACACTCTCGACATTCCCTCTCCTCTCTCTCGGTGAAAGCGGCGCCCTCCCTCTCTCTTCTTTGTGAAGAAACCGACCCTCTCCACCTCTTCCTCTCTAGGTGACTAGAAGTGTGTCTTCTTTGTGACCACCACCGTGATCTCTCTGTGTGGCCCTTGCTGGTTGTGCCTTCTTGCTTCGCTTGGTGTAGTTCCTGTTTCAGTTGAGCCTTGTTGTGGATCTTCTTGTGACCGTGTTCTTGCTACCTCTAGTTCGGCTCTTGCTTGTATGCTGCCCTCTCCTTCGTGGGTGTTGGCTCGTGCTCCTGTACTCTAGTGCGGTGTAAACTGCGACCTACTGTGGTTCCCTTGTTGTGACCGAGAGTTGTGTGTTCGGTTCTTCCTTGGCTTTGTGCTTCGGCCTCTACTGTGGTTTCCTTGTTGTGGCCATGCCTATTGGGTCTACTTTCTGTTGTCCCTAGTTCGGTCTCTACTATGGTTCCTTTGTGCAGGATTGGTTCGGTTCCTTGGTTGGGTGTGTGTTGGCAGTGGGTCTTGGCCGGTTTGGGGGGTCTCTTGAAGTGTTCTCTAGCCGTTTGTAGTGGTGTTACGATTGTGGAGATTGAGCGGAATTTGAGTCCTCGATTTTCACCACTGTTAGTCGGCTAATTTGGTGCAATAAAGGGAGTTATCATTACTTGCTTTTATTGCTTATGCATTGATTCAATTATGTTGCTAATCATATTGTTTTCTTCCACTGTATTGTGATTAATCTCGATTACTTTGTATTTTGCGAGGTTGGAGTTATCAACAAACATTGTGACACCAAAACATAATGAACCAGGTGAGATTTACGTCCTCTTAGATCACAAGCCTAGTGAAATTAACCTGTCTATGAACTCCAATACTGATGAATGGATTCTTGACTCTGGTGCATCATTTCATGTCACTTCTCATAAGCATTGGTTTGATCATTTGCATGAGTCTGATCATGGTCATGTTGTTGCATGGGGTGGAGTCGCATATAACATTACAGGTGTTGGTGATGTTATTGTCAAATTTGAAAATGGTTTTGTGCATACATTGAAGAATGTTAGGTACATTCCACATATGGGTAGAAATTTGATATCGATGGGAGAGTTAGAAAATGCAGGTTTCACTAGGAGGCTTGGTGACGGGATGATTAAAATGTTTAAAGGTGCACTTAGGGCCTTTAAGGCCATTAAGAAAAATGGCATTTACACAACTCATGCTGAGGTAGTAAGTGGTAAAAATCATACTATTGCATCAATTGACACCGATCACACACAAAAATGGCACAATAGACTTGCACATGTGAGTGTTAAAGGCCTAAAATTTTTGAATGATAAGGGTGTGTTTGGAAAGGATAAGGTGTCTGACATGCCATTTTGTGATCATTGTGTGCTTGGGAAATATCACAGGATGTCTTTTGCATCCAGCACACACCGGACAATTAGAATACTTGAATACATTCTGACTTATGGGGCCCTGGGAGTAATCCCACTTTTAGTGGTAACAAATATTTCCTGTCCATTATTGATGATTTCTCCAGACGTGTGTGGATTTATTTGTTGACAGATAAATCTGAATCTTTTGAAAAGTTTAAAACTTGGAAATTACAGGTGGAGAATCAGACAGTTAGAAATATAAAATATTTGAGAACTGATAATGGTCTTGAATTCTGCAATTTTGATTTTGACAATATGTGTAAAGATAATGGTATTACTAGACATAGAACTGTGCCTCACACTCCCTAGGAAAATGGGGTTGCTGAAACGATGAATCGTATATTACTTGATAAGGTTAGATGTATGATGTTAAGCTCTGGTGTGCCAAAATCTCTTTCGGGTGAAGCTGTTATGACTGCATGCTATCTGATTAATATGACTCCTTCCGCTGCCTTGAATGGTGATACACTATATGAAAAATGGTATGGGAAATGTGCTGATTATTCTATGCTTAGAACTTTTGGTTGTACTGCGTTTTCTCATCAAAGTGAGGGAAAGTTAGAACCTAGAGCTAGAAACTGTGTTTTTCTAGGATATCCCGAAGTGTTAAAGGGTATAGGTTGTGGGACAGAAGTTAAAAGGGCGTGAGAATAATCATCAGCAGAGATGTCACTTTTAATGAGTCTGAGATGCCTTGTCTAGGAAACGAAGAACAGCTAGAGATAGATGGAGATGAACTCTCACTTGAGGTGGAGAGTGTTAGAATCCCTATCCCCATTACCCCGAGTGAGGTGGAGAGTAACCCCCAACAAGATCACGAGAATGTAGAATTTGAAGAAGATGACCCTATAGATCATCCTGTTGACCATAACCCTTTGGATGGCTATCAGTTAGCTAGAGATAGGGAAAGAAGACCACATAGAGAACCTCAAAGAATGTCCGACTACGTCATAGCCTATGCTAGTTACCAAGACCTAGATGATAAAGAGCCCAATACTTACGAGGAGGTTATGAGAAGTGAAAATAGTAAATTTTGGATTAGTGCCATGAAAGAGGAGATGGAATCGCTCCATAAGAATCAAACTTGGGTTTTAGTGGATAGACCAAGAGATAAATATATTGTTGGCTGCAAATGGGTCTACAAGGTGAAGGAGGGTACCACTGAGAGTGAGCCTGTGAGATATAAGGATATGCTAGTTGCCAAGGGGTACACACAAAAGGAAGGGGTAGACTATAATGAGATTTTCTCGCCCGTTGTTAAGTATACCACCATTAGAGTCATGCTTGATTTTGTTGCGTATTATGACTGGGAATTTGAACAACTTGATGTGAAAACTGTTTTTTTACATGGAGATCTTGAAGAGAAATTTTTTATGTTTCAACCCAAAGGTTTTGAAGATAAAGAAAAACCTGATCATGTGTGTTTCCTTAAAAAATCATTATATGGTTTAAAACAATCACCTAGATAGTGGTACAAGAAATTTTATTCTTATGTGCTTTCTATTAGTTTCAAGAGAAGTGAGTTTGATCATTGTCTATACTATACGCACCACAGTACTGATGAGTGTGTGTATTTGTTACTTTATGTGGATGACATGTTATTGATTGGTTCTAACATGATTTTAGTAGACAAGATTAAAAATGAGTTAAACAAGGAATTTGATATGAAGGACCTAGGCCATGCTAAACGTATTTTGGATATGGAAATTGAAAGAAATAGGTCTAATTCTTGTTTATTCCTGCATCAAACTCCCTATGTGTAAAAGGTGTTAAAGAAGTTTTGTATGATTAATTGTAAACCTGCTTCTGTACCTCTTGAAAATCATTTTGTTTTAACAAAAGATCAATCACCTGCGAATGAGGAAGAAATAGCTTATATGAGTAATATACCCTATTCTAATGTGATTGGTTCTGTGATGTATAAGATGGTTTGTACTCGGCCAGATTTGGCCTTTGCTGTTAGTACTTTGAGCAAGTACATGTCTAATCCTGGCCCCACTCATTGTGAAGCCTTGAAGTGGCTACTTAGGTATCTTAGTGATACTTACAATGTGGGTTTAATCTATAAGTGCAAATCTAATAATTTGAAATTGAAGGGTTTTACCGATGCTGATTATGGTGGAGATAGAGATAATAGGAAATCTACTTCCTATTATGTGTTTACTTTGTGTGACTCATGTGTTAGTTGGAAGTCTCAGCTCCAACATATTGTTGCTCTCTCTACTACTGAGTCTGAATATATTGTTGTTACCGAGACCTTTAAAGAAGCTTTGTAGTTTAAAGGATTACTTAAGGAAGTAGGAGCCTTAAATGAAAGTGTAACAGTATATTCTGATAGTCAATCAGCCATTCATTTATGTAAGAATCCTGTTTTTCATGAACGTACTAAACATATTGATGTTAGATTACATTTTATTAGGAATATTGTTTCTCAAGATGAAATTAAACTTGAGAAAGTGTATACAAATTATAACCCCACAGATATGGGCACAAAGGTGCTCACATTGGTAAAATTTAGAAGTTGTCTATTGCTTCTAAGTATTGGTTTAGGTATGAAAAGTTCTGATTAGTTGCTTCTAAATATCGGTACAGGTATGAAAAGTTCTGATTAGTTTAGGACTTTAATCTTGCATCTACTAAACATGTGTTGTTTTGTTTTTTGCAGGTTTGTTCGGTACCAAGGTGGAGGTTTGTTGGAATTTTGGCCCCAAACAAACCCCGGGGGTGATGATGAAACATCGGGTCGGTCTTTTAGCTTTGTAGACCTTCGGTCCATGATCGAAGTATTTTATGCCCCAATTAAACCACAATATGCGTAACCCAATAGTGAACAGGTTAGAAACTTTGCCACCCTATCTTGAGGTGTTAATTGGGTCGTTGGCCCTGTTGCTCGATAGGTGGATCTGATTGGCGGCTCGAGTTTTAATTAGGCTCTCGACCCTATTCCCTAATTAAAACCTAAACCTACCTATCCTCTATTTTAATCTCTCACTCTCATAACTCATGACACACTCCAAGCCGCTCTCTCTCTCTCTCTCTCTCTCTCTTCGTGAACGATAGTGCAAGGCTTTCTTCTTCTCTATGAAATTGGCAACCTCGCAACCTCGCTCCAATCCTTTGGCTTTCGGTTTAATGCCTTCACTTTTTGGTAGGCTATTCCTCCCTCCCTGCCTTCGTGTGCGGCTAACTTGCACCACTTTTGGTGAGTCCGATTCTAGGCCTCTGTTTGGTACGAATTCTCGATTGATTATAGCATAAAGGGAGTTTATGCTTTAATTATATGTATACATATTTATCATTCCATTATTCTGCCACTAATTGTGTTTAACCTTCATTTACTTTGTATTGTTAAATGTTGAATTCTCATAAACTGGTATCAGAGCATGCATTTCGACTGTCTGGCTGACTTCGTGACTTTCGTTTGGAATTTGATAATTTTTTTATTGAACCCCTGTTCACTGTTTCATTGCAGAAATTACCTTGTCATTGAAATTTTCATTTACTCCGTGTTTTATCTGAAAATTCTTGACTGATCTTTTTGGGTGTATTGTTTTGCAATTACGTGTAGGCCATTTTTGCTTGGTGCTGATTCTGCCTACATCGAGGAATAGCTGATTGCAAACTTCGCAAAAATAAATAAATAATTTTCGCATCGCTCCTTATTAAGGACACAGAGAAGTCCGCTCTAGTAAATTGGTTGATCACTTTTAAATTTCTTTAATAGAAGGTCATCGTGTGGGGTGACCATTAGGCTTGCAGTTGCGAGTTGCTAGTTATAGGATTTAATTGCTATTACCTGTGTTTTGGATATTGCTGTGTTATACCTATTTTTGATATATCTTGGTGATTATCTATTTCCTGTTGTGTTATTATTAGAAATATTACCAAGGCTCCCGTGTCGAAAATTCCCTTGACCTGAGATCTTTGAGTCTCACGGAATCCTTGGAATTTAGAATGGTGTATATTGCGACCTTTAGGATCTTCTGTGTGATTTTCCGTGTGGTGCTTATATTGCGTTGTGTGTTTCTTATTTGTTAAGATGTCTGCACATCGTTTTGAATTGAACATCTTTGATGGAAAATGTGATTTTTCTATTTGGCAACAGAAAATGAAAGGTGTTTTGGTACAACAAAATATTTCAAAAGCTATTGACAATTCTTTCCCAAATACTGTGATTGTTGAACAGAAAAAGGATTTTGATGAACTCGTGTACACTTCTATCATTTTGCATCTATCTGACTCTATTTTGCGAAAAGTTGGTAAACACGAAACCACTGAAGCTCTTTGGAAAAAGTTACAAGAACTTTACTTGCCTCAATCTACTCCTAATAAGCTTTACTTGCTTGAAAGTTTTTTCAGTTTCAAAATTGATCCCTCTAAAGAATTAGATGACAACTTGGATGTCTTTAACAAACTTTTGCAAGACATCACTAACTGTGGTGAAAAAGTATCTGAAGAATATAAAGTTGTTATATTGTTAAATGCTATTCCTGACGCTTATAGAGAAGTTAAGAATGCTATAAAATATGGGAGGGATACTCTTACACCTGAAATTTTCATTGATTCCTTGAAAAGTAGGCAGAGGGAGGTGAAAGCTAAAAGAGATGTGAGGGGTGGTAGTTGTGAGATACACATGATGCGAGGTGGGCATGGTAAAAACCGAGGTAACTCAAACAATGAGGGTGATAGATGGAAGGGTAGAAGTAGTTTTAAGTCACAGGTTAAAGCGAAGGGAAGGAAATGCTATGGTTGTGGTAGATCTGGCCATTATAAGAGAGACTGCCCTGGAGAGAAAAACAAAATAGGAGATGGGGACAGAAATGGGGTCAATGTAGTTACTTACTCGGACTGTGATCCGACTAGAGTTTATTGATGTTCTTATCTCACTAGCAGTTACTACTGAATAATTGTGTTCATCTGATTGATTTTTTCCCTTTTGCATGTGTGTGGTCACTTTATTCGGTTGCATTCTTTATGTTGCATTTCATTTGCGTTGATTTGAACATTTGCATGAATTTGAGTGTGATATGTTATTTTTTGTATAACATGGTTACATACATGGTGGTTTGGGGTTGGTGCGAGGTTTGACACTTGGTGTGTTTTCACACTTTATATTATAGATCAGATGTGTTCCCTTGGTGGGATGGGTATTCAGTAGTTATGTTAGAAGTGAGGACTAGCTGGTAATGTTGAGACTAGATGCCTAAGAGTGTATTTGGTGACATGCTAGGGGATGTGTGTTTTTGACATGTAGATCACGAGAGGTGAGGTTGTCAAATGTCTTATTTAACTCTATCTGTGAGGATCTCGATTAGGTGGAGGATGCTCCCATTATCTCTAGGTGAGGTGGAGATTCGAGTTTTATCTTCTTTGGGTAAGAAGTGAGATTGTGATAGAGGTACATCCATTGTCTTAGGATCTTTAGTAGTTTACCAGTAGGTGTGATTGTTGAGTAGTCTAGTGAGCATAGATGGCGATGAGAGGAGAGCTACATCGGTTTTGGAATGGGGTAATTGTGATTATATCTTTTCTTGGGGTCATTTCCATCTGTTGCTTATATTGACCATGTTTGATTAACTTGGTGTTATGTTCTTTATGTGAACTTGGTGAAAAGATTTATGCTTTTCCTTTGATGTGCTCTCATCATATGTGTGAAGTCACCTATATTTTTTTGTTATTAAATGCTCTTGATTGACCCATGTGGAAATGTAATTTGTTTACATTTGTCTTTACATTTGTCTTTAGAAAGCATGCGTTGTTTGTCTAAAGTTGTATTACTTGCTAATGTGATATAAATACATAGTTTGGCTCACTATGATCTAGTGTATTCTTGGGTTTTACCTTAGGCCTTTGTGAGTACTATTAGCAGGTATGAGATATGTTTCTAACGTGAAACATTGGAAAAGGTATGTTGAGTTCTAATTTGTTTGGAACTGTTTTGTGCAACTAATAAACTAGGTGTTTTGGTGTTGCAGGTTCGATTGGAACCAAGATGGAGGTTTGTTGGGTATTTTGGTCCCAATCAAACCTTGGGGGCAATGATAATACATAGTGTCGGATTTTAAGCTTCGTAGGCCCTCGGCCCATGAACGAAGATTATAGTATTGCCCAATCTCCACAATTAGCCAGCCCACGTGCTAAGAGATTAATTGCCCACTTCGAGGTTTTAATTGGGTATCGACCCTGTTGCTCGATGTGTACGCTTCGGAGATGACCCATTTAATTAGGGTTTCCCTAATTAAGCCCTGAACCTATATCTACCCACACCCCTCCCTTTGGCCGAGTCAGAACACTCTCGACATTCCCTCTCCTCTCTCTCGGTGATAGCGGCTCCCTCCCTCTCTCTTCTTTGTGAAGAAACCGACCCTCTCCCCTTCTTCCTCTCTAAGTGACTAGAAGTGTGCCTTCTTTGTGACCACCACCATGAGCTCTCTGTGTGGCCCTTGCTGGTTGTGCCTTCTTGCTTCGCTTGGTGTAGTTCTTGTTTCGGTTGAGCCTTGTTGTGGCTCTTCTTGTGACTGTGTTCTTGCTGCCTCTAGTTCGGCTCTTGCTTGTACGCTGCCCTCTCCTTCGTGGGTGTTGGCTCATGCTCTAGTGCGGTGTAAACCGCGACCTGCTGTGGTTCCCTTGTTGTGACCGAGAGTTGTGTGTTCGGTTCTTCCTTGGCTTTGTGCTTCGGCCTCTACTGTGGTTTCCTTGTCGTGGCCGTGCCTATTGGGTCTACTTTGTGCAGTCCCTAGTTCGGTCTCTACTGTGGTTCCTCTGTGCAGCCTTGGTTCAGTTCCTTGGTTGGGTGTGTGTTGGCAGCGGGTCTTGGCTGGTTTGGGGGGTGTCTTGAAGTGTTCTCTAGCCGTTTGTAGTGTTGTTATCATTGTGGAGATTGGGCCGAATTTGAGCCCTCGATTTTCACCACTGTCAGTCGGCTAATTTGGTGCAATAAAGGGAGTTATCATTACTTGCTTTTTATTGCTTATGCATTGATTCAATTATGTTGCTAATCATATTGTTTTCTTCTGCTGTATTGTGATTAATCTCGATTACTTTGTGTTTTGCGAGGTTGGAGTTATCAACAATATGTTTTCAAACAAGCTAAGATTAACTAATTGACACAAGATTTTTTATATTTTGTAGTCTTTATTTGTATAATTAATGCGGAAGTTTGTTGACATGGAGAGAATATCAATCCATATTAAATCGATTCGAAATAATGCTATCACATGCGGTTAGTTTTATCATTCTTATCCATTAAATAACTTTATTGTTGAGCTATTAATATTCTTATCTTCATTTTTTTATTAGTAGAAACTTTAAACTTGAATATTTTTTTTTATATATATATATATATAAAGATTAAACTAATTCTGTCCACGAAAATTGATGAGGTTCGAAGCACGGAAGAAACGCCGGAAACGCCACAAGGATTTGCCCAAACTCCTTGATTAGTGTCTGATTTGAACGCCACAAATACTCTAACAAATATTTGATAAGTTCGATATTTGAACGCCACACGAAATATTCTTGATAAGTTCGAAAAAATATAGGAATCCACCTATAACTTTTATTGAATCCTCAATAAAAACTGTTTATATCAAAATCAAAGTCTGTTTTTAATATTACAATGAAGACGCCTTTATATAGGCTACTAGAATAAAAATCCTAGTCTACTTAGAAAACTAAATAAAATCTAATCTAATTAGGAAATAGATAAAATCTCTCATAATGGAGTCCTAATTTAATTGG
Source organism: Ligustrum vulgare (assembly GCA_963555705.1). Classification (NCBI taxonomy): domain Eukaryota; kingdom Viridiplantae; phylum Streptophyta; class Magnoliopsida; order Lamiales; family Oleaceae; genus Ligustrum; species Ligustrum vulgare. Next base: position 107,204 of record CAUVWQ010000023.1, on the reverse strand, counting down.
AAACAATAATAAAGACAAAGTAAATATAATCCTATAATTATGGAAATATAGTAAATTTCCGTCTGCATCATTGATTTGCCAATTTGAAACCCCAAACGATGGAATTTGGCCCTAAAATCAATGGGCTCAAGGGCTTTTGCCCACGAGTCTTGCTCAGTGACCTGTTTCTACTCGAAAAACATATATTATCCATCCAATTGTGAGATGGTTGACTGGACTGTACTTTTATTTGGCTTGAATATTTAACTTTCTGTCAAGCCTGCTATGACTCCGATTGTCGCGGGTCCACAACACATCAATGGAATACTAAATGGGAATCCAAGCATCAACAGCATCCCTCGTGCGGTCTAACCCATAATAACTAGGCAGCTTCTTTCTCAAATAATAATATTCAATTTAAAAAAACTAATTAAAACGTGGTTGTTGTTTTCTTTTAAAACGAAGACTAACCACCTTAATTTAATTATTTAATTGCATTTATATTGCTGTTCAAGTCCCCAAAGTAGTATATCTTTCGGGTTTTTGATCTTTTTTTTATATATTTCAAGAAATAAAAAAAATGCTAATTAGCTTATATTACTCTAAGAATGATTGGCAAATTATAATTCATAATTCTAACTGGTTAAACCTTACCCGTCAATGTTTGCTCACCAGAGGAAATCTTCGGAGGTCTGTGTACATGCACTGGATGTATCCATTTGAAAGGTACGTTAAGAAATTGAAGGATTGCGTCAAGAATCTAGCCAAGCTTGAGGGTTCTATTTTTGAGGGGTACGTTGTAGAAGAAACATTGACTTCTTGTTTGAGTTATTTTGACGACATCAAGATACGTTTCAATCACTCCTAGAAGAATGAGGATGCTATCGATGAACACATGCAGTTGTCGATTTTCAAGTCATAATGTCAAGTTGAAAAAAAAAAAAAAAAAAAAAAACCAATGACACTTGATCTTCACTCACGAAACCAGGCACACTTTTAAATCCTCAACAACTGCCCTGAAATTAAGGTGTGTTCTACTTGACGTAAGTATTTAACTTTAAGCCCTTTTAGTCAAACCATGAGATATTTAATTGTTATTTACTACATTTTCAAGCAATAATATGTTGCATTTGCACCTTGAACATGATAGAGAACCGCGTTTCCTTGAGGTATACAACATTGACCAATTGTAGAGGCAAGAGTTTGTTACATGGTTTCACACAAAGGTGTGTTTACATGTTTATGATTATTGATTTTGCATATTATTATTTTATTAATATTGTTGAATTTTTTAGTTAACATTGTCGTTCGTTATCATTGATTTATAATCTGCACTAAGATTGTCCTTCGGCTATCATGTTGGAAGTATTGACCCTTGCATCTACACTTCACTTAACATGATGTGATCCGGGATAGGAGCTCAAGGGAGAAATCAAGACACGGGTGATGCAAAAACATTCTAAATAGAAAAATGAACAAGTTTCACATTGGAGTCGAGCAGAGAACACGAACAGATCAAGCCGAGTCGAAAGATGAAAGTTTCAAGATTAGAAGCATATTTACGGCCGTAAGTCTCAGGTCACGACCGTAACATTTAAACAGGAATACACTTACGGCCGTAAGTGACTCTTCACGACCGTAACAGCTTAGCTGGATAAGATTTTGCGAGAATTTTATTTCCTTTTAAGTTTTAGTTATTATAGTTTAATTAGAACTCTATTTTGAGCTCATTAGCAGCTACCCTAGTTGTTAGGTCGTTTTCAATATTTATATGTTATTTTCCATTCATTGAAAACTAGTTTCAATTTTAATAAACATTTTATTGATTGATTTAATAATTTACAGCTGGATTCCTATATTTTCCATTCGAATTTATCAAAATGGTTTCTTGTGGCGTTCAATCGAACTTATCAAATATTCACGATGTTAGTGAGAATATTTGTGGCATTCAAAAAATTAGAAACTTATCAAGAAAGCAGAACAAATCCTTGCGGTGTTTTGAAAGTCTTGGTTCTTTCTTCTGCATAATCGATTTCGCATCTTGAAGTTTGGGTCAAGATTCCTCCGTCTGCAAACCAACCTAGGTTCGAAACTTTCCGATCTTTAATTCCTCACGTCTCGAATCTCGCAATATGAGTTGCACCATAATTTTTCAGCAATTTTGTTTCGACATGGGCCGATGAAAAGCCAGGGATTCGTTGATAATTGTGAGTGATTACATTTATATGGTGTAGTATGTGATCGTCAAAGTGGAAAAAACTTACCTGTTTACCCAATGATTAATTTTTGAATATTTTGGCTCGGATGAATTTGTGTCAAGGTGGAGATTGTTGGGATATTTGACCCAATTTAAGAATGGAAAAATCTTGGGCAATAGGTTTCCCTATTAAAGTGGTTAACTTGGATACCAAGTTAATGGTGAAAAGGAAAATAAAAGACTTTATTTTGGTATTCTACTTCAATAAGGAAACTTGCTTGGACATGAATTCTACATATTTTAGATGTTGTTTTTACCTATAAATATGTGTGTTAGGGAGCCATAATATCTTGAATCTTATGTGAGACTAATTAGAGAGAATTGGAGAGCTTTATCTTTGTAGTTTCTTATGAACTCTTTGTGGGATAATTCAAAGGGTAGAAATTTGGATTAGATAGAAGTTCATTATTAGTATTTTCTCTATAGTCTATGGGATTGGGTTGGTGAGTGAAATTCTATAGATTTGTAACAATTTAATATATGGGGAAAGACTTTGGCGATCCAAAAATTTTAAGTCGTTATTTATTTTCTTGTTGCTCAATTATTTCTTGAACATTAAAAAGATCCTATAGGTTAAAGAAGGGTGAATCAACCTATAATTCCCAACAAATATATTGATGGGAACCCTTCCAATAGCTCCAGACCAGTTGCAAACCATTGGATCAACCACTTTTCCCTCCAACTCCACTGGAATCACTGCGTTGGTAACTGTTACATTGAGCACAAATCTTGAGGCTAGAAATTTAATTGATTCCGCTTCGAACTAGAATTCGAGACTTTAAAACCCCAAAATTTTAGAAAATAATTATCTAATGATTTTATCATTGATGTCTTTTAATGATTTTGAGAAGTCGAAGGACTAAAATATTTTATGCTTTGACGACAAATGTATTTTGGGTCAAATAATTAATTTATGATCGAGCGACAATTAGTACATCCATATTAAACTCATTTTGTGGATCGTAATTAATTATGAGTCATGACACAATAAAAGTTATTTTGGACAAAGTCACGTCAATTTATATATTTGAATGAAAGAGTATGAGTTTAACTATTATTTTTAATTTATTAATACCTAACATATTCTTTTGTTAGTTGACGCGTATTTGCTGCAATTAAAAAATTGAAATCCTAAGGCTATTCGTCCTTATCCTTTTTCAATTAGTTTGAAATACAACTTATCAATATGAAATCAAATTATTTTTGGTCTCGCTCCTTTCTATACATGGTTTTTCTCAATCATAACAGTATTAAGAGAGTGTAACGCCCTGAATTATCTTTTAACCTGACGCGTTATCAAACATAATCTCGTTCACGTTATAATTTTGAAAACTACTATAAATTTAGGAAAAATACTTTAGATTGAAATAATATCTATTTTTTTTTTCTTTCTTAAAAATTTTAAAACTTTATTTCCAACTTATGCCATTTTTCACGAGTAATGCAGTATTTTTGTAAAAATTATAAATGGAAAACGATGTCTAAAATTTATGAAATTTTATTACAGTATCAATAACTCATATAAATACAACATATAAAAATTTGGTGTCTAAATGACCAGGTTTGAAGTACGAAATTAATTTTTTAAACAGGCTGGTCACTGTTTCCGAAACTGCCCCGTCGCAGTTTATAAAAAAATTCATAATAAATTCTACGGGACTCCAAATGACCTGATTTCAGTTCCATATGATAGATAACACATAAATGGTCATTTTTCATTTTAAAACACTCAGAAATTGTAAATATAGAACCTGTAGTAAATTTTCAACGTGCAACCCATAATATGAAATTTTCCAGCTAGTAATCAAAGTATACATTTTTCTGAAGGTAACATTTAATTGATCAAGAATTGTATTCGTTCAAGAACTTTTGAATCTTAAAAATTTATTGCATCATTAAAATAAATAAGTCCAAACATAAATGAATAAGAATTTAAATTTCATTAACTACTGCCCGTCATCACGCCGTGTCGAGTCCTTCAATATGTAAAGTTTTTAAATATGAGAACTTCGAAGAAATACTCAGTAGTATGTACACATACTAATGAGATTAAAAATATACCAACATTTGATTATATGTCAATATCAACTTTCATCTTTGGGAAACATTTTAACATGGTTAGTGATTACCTTCAATCACAACATATTAAATGATTACCTTCAATCATCAATCATAATCCCATCATAAATAAATTCATAGCATAAGAATAAATAAATTAGCACATTATAGCTATGCATTTCATCAAACATAAGACATTGACACCAATTTCATGCTAGCATACCATTTAATTCAAAAGCGTAACCACTTGTGTACGGGAGAGGATACTACCTTAACTTTTTAGAAATTGTTAAGTTGAAGCGCACGTGAAGTTTAAATATACAATCACCAAAATTTATAGCTTTCCAATGTATTTAAAATGCCAAAAAGTATAGTCTAGTGTCGCAATAGAACGAAGAATTTTAACTTGCTGTTGAAGAGAACGACTGAAAGTTTGTATCAAAAGCTGAGACTTCGTTTTGACTATAAGAGAGGGTGATAGAATTAAAATATTCATATAAATTATACCTTGCAGCAACGGTAAGTAAAAATGTGGGTAGAGAAATGGAGGAAAAGTGGGATAATTGGCGAAAATCATGGAAGAGTTGACGTATATCAACTAACTGCATCCAAATACGTATGCCAGATTTTCGAAATAGTCTGACCACGTCCACTGATGTGTGTGTACCTATGTATATAAGGCTATGTGCAATTAAATAATAATATAATAATATATAAGTTTTCATTTTCTTTAAACTAAAATTAAATGGGTCAATCTAGACTAAAATTATTTTTTCTAGACTCCGACTTACATTATTTAATGTAAGCTACAAAATGACATCAATATGATATACTTTTATCAATCTTTAAAAATATCTTAAATATTTGACCTGATATAAAATTATTGATATTTCAAAAACTAGAAACATTAAGTTAAAACACTTGAGTTTGCTTTGAAAAATATTTCATACTTAATCGATAATTAGTTCCACATTTTAAAATAAGTACAAATTCGAACATGCAACATGATAAAATATTTCTCACAATTAAATAAAATAATTGCTAAAAAAGTGCATGTAACATCATATCGTGACCAACAATTAATTTAAACATTGAGAAGTGTCGTAGCGACGTCACAAGCTCATTAAAATACTTTCGAATTCTTAACATAAAAACTCATCATTAAACTTAAAATTTCTGGTCGCTACTAAGCGTGTTCGGTAATGTGAAAAATTTTGATTTTTATAATTTTTTTTTGATATGTGTGGTTTACAAATATTTGAAAAGTCAAAATATGTGAACTTGACTAAAAATGGATGGTTGAGGTTGAGTTTGAAAAGTTGTGATGAAACTTTTATCTTTACCAAAGAAGCTCTAAAACTCAAATTTTGTACCGTGTTTTTAATCTATAAATATTGTCAAAAGTCAGATTAAACACCACAAAGGAAAAATATACTTTCTCGACACAAGTTCACTTTGGCATGTGTGCAGTTGATTTTAAATTGCAAAAACTACTCTGATTTATAAGGTAGGATAACGAGGAACAATTTTCTTGTCCAGTTAATATTATTTATCCACGCTGTTGATTTATTATACTTACAAAAGTTAATAATACGATTTGTTGTTTATATGGCCATCAGGTAACAAAGATGTGATATGTATTGAGCTCTTACCAGCTTTTAAAAATATGATGATGGTATGATATTTTTGACACATGCGTTATATATATATATATATATATATATATATATATATATATATATATATATATATATATATATATATTCGGGATAGGACAATTATAATCTTGTCCTTCTGAGTTCTCTCATATACCCATTCCTATAATTTTATAGACTAGTTCAGGTCGATTGGATTGTGATGGGATGGTGATGTGGACTGTCAATGGAATTTGAAGAATTAAATATTTAAGTTTTCAATTTCAGCTCTATTTATTATGTCAAACGTGTTTATTTTATTAAATTATAAGGATTTGGGTTGTTATGAAGAATTTCAATTTCATATTTGGCAAAACTATGGAAGTCCGTTTTACCCTATGGAAGCTGAAAAGATTGATGAAATTATTTCATGATGATAGAATATTTCATGAGTAGCAAACTAACAAACTTACAAGTTTAAAGCAAAATCTATAAAAATTGAATATAAGATGCATTCACAACCTTTGAATTGTAAGTGATCTATATATGCACCAGTAAAATGCGGCATTATATTTCATAAATAATGGAGACAGATCATACCAAAATGAAAAAGGATCTGTATTTTATGTCCCGCTCATTAATAATATTTTATGAAATTTTGTAACGACCCGAAATATATATTTAATTTGATCTATATTAATGTGTCGCTGGGAACCTCCCAAAGATTTACAAATTAAAGTTTTGGTCACGATAGAAATGTTGCGTACACTTGCGTAAGAATTTTATTTATTTATTTGAAATGCTAAATTCAATTTAAAAGGAAAATTACTTGGTTTGCTTTAGTGTATTACTTTTACTACACATTCTATTTTAATTTCCTAGACCACAACCGAATTTTCGAACTCGGGTTTAATGTGGAAATATATTAAATGTTAAAGGCCAGCATGCACATATTTAAGCTTCTATCCACGACATAACCTCAACTTCAATTTTTATTCTCTCCACTAAGTACCTTAACAACTTTCCACTATCATCTATGTTGTTGTTTTCCAGTTAACTAATGCCGCCCACTTTTTCACATTTCAAAATATTAAACTCCCCATTTTCCTTATCATGCAATAACTCCTTGTAAGCTGCAAACTACCCCGAAGCACCCTTAACTGCCGTGAATACTTCCCCCATTATAGGCCTCTTAATCTACACTTTAAATGGCACCACCCACCCCGAATCACCCTAATGGACTCTAGACATGGTGTACATCGATGATGGATGCCAGCTAAATGATGGATCTACTATCAAGGCTGACTGTGATCTACTACCAATCATATGCTAAATAATGAAAAATAATTTTATTTCAAAAATAATGTGGGCCCAAACTGAATTTAAATGCTTTCAATGAAACGGTAACCTACAAATGTCATTCGAATGTGGCTCCGAAATCAACAAGCTCTTCAGCTTTCAAAACTCAAATATTACCTATTAAGAAAAATAGTGGGAAAATAAAGAGTTGATAGCTCAGTGAGTGGAGAATTTGGAAAATAATTAAACCTTCTCATTTATACGTATTTATGAAAAATCAAGTTTATATCACTTGACGATTCACATAATAACATCACATCATCAATAGTATACTATCAGCACAGTCTCTAACCTCTAAGTATGGTCATACCCTAACAAATCTCACCAAAATGTACCAACTGAATATAATGTGGTCTTCCTCACGAGTTAGTCTCAAAGACATCTGATAATCAATTCTAGAACACGACTAAGACCCCTCAGTGAACCATATCATACACGGTCAGGCCACTTCTCGGGAACATCATGTTGGAATTATATATGCCCATAGAGTATAATTCACGACATTTAAAAGTAAAATATTAATTGATTGTATTAATATGATGTTGTGTTTGTCCACGGGTCGATTTGATATTACAAATTGAGTGTTTAAGTTGTTAAACACAGAAAGATTCAATTTGTGATTCGATCTAAAATTAACGTTCACGATCAGTAAATAAATATGGACAATTTATTTTGATAAGATCGTCTCAATTTTATTAAAGTCTGTCTTTGACTTTGGTAATAAAATTGAGAGTACGTTTGGAACGTATTGGACGGGACCACGTGAAATTAATTTGTGACATTGACCGTACAAATTTAATTTCACTTGATTATCGTACGTGGGACCTTAATCCTAATCGGATAATGGACTTCGATTACTAACTTGAAGTTCTTTGAGGTATCAATGGGTGAGATCAAATTGCTGATCAATATCTCGGTACTTTGGGAATTAAAGTGAACAAACGAGGAACATATATTCGTATTATGGAATCCGTCACCTTTTAGGTATGATCATAATCTCACTGATTCTTCTAGTGGACAGTTGAATCTGAGCTCAGTAATTCAACAGTGACTGTTGAATTCTATGATGTGATGGGATCACATCGAACTGTCAGATAGAAGATGAGAGTTGAGAATTTATGAATATTCAAAGAAGGGCATTTTGGTCATTTTAACTTGCTCCGAATATTCGAGTTGATCGACGGGGGTAACATGTAAGAACGATAAGTCAGAGGATATAATTATTGATTAATTGTTTCAGTAATTTCAATTTTACTAAGAGTGCAGTCTCGTTCTTTTAGTGGAATAGAACGTGATTAATAAATTAATTTTGACTGATCAAGAGTTGATCGGGTCATAATTAATTTATTGGAGCTTAGTTTAATTGTGTCCGATCAGGTTCCCTCGGTGGCTTCACTATAATGGGTTTATACAGGCTTATTACCTGTATTGGGTTGTGCAGAAATGGGCCTGGGTTATGGTACTAGGCCTGGTAGGGTTTTGGAATGTAAAGAGGTTACAAATAGTCTCTTAAGACTATTTTTCTTAACCTAATGTGAAAAGTGGCGAGACACACACTAAAGTGTGTAGTGTGTGTTTCCTCTTTACAAAGAAACCCTAATCCTAGTTTAACCTAGATCTTGAGAAAGGTGACCACACACCTGCACAACTGCCATTGGAGAACACCGAGGAAAGCTTGAGGGTTTGAAGCTTTGGTGGAATCAAGGAGCAGTTGATGAAGATTATTGTAAAGCACGCTACAAAGGTAATCTTCTCAAAATCCTTTTTGTGTGCGAAATTATTTATTCCAAGTTAAATACATAGAACAGAAAATCCTGTAACGGAATGATCTATCACAAGAAATCAATTTTTGTGAGTAGAGCAACCCGGGTTCCCAACACATCATACCCGATCAAGACCCCTCAGTGCAGTATAGAACACGATTAAAGTCCCTCGGTGAACTAGAAGAAGTATAAAATCATGGGTACTTTTTGGTGGATTTCAATATTACATTTCTTTTCACAAATAACCATTTCACAATCTTTCTAATTCCACAAATCTCATATTCTCATAGTATTTCACAGTAATCATGAAATTGGACAAATAAATTACATAGTCTCGTTTTTAATGAAATAATATAAACAATTATCGGTATTTGAAAATAATTAAGTTTTTCCACTCACCAAGCTATAGAATGGAAACTAAGCCGATCAATAACCATTTTCAACCTCCTCTTACCACCTGAATATGATATAAATAATCAAATTAATGCTACCATATGAAGTAGAAACTCAACTGATTCCTCTTCGAACTAGAATTCGAGACTTTGATCGAGGGACAATTAGTACATCCTTTTTAAACTCATTTTGTGGATCGTAATTAATTATGAGTCTTGACCAAATAAAAGTTATTTTGGATAAAGTCGCGTCAATTTATATTTGAATGAAGGAATATGAGTTTAACTATTATTTTTTAATTTATTAATACCTAACATATTCTTTTGTTAGTTGACGTGTATTTGCTGCAATTAAGGAATCGAAATCCTAAGGCTATTCGTCCTTATCCATTTTAAATTAGTTTGAAATACGACTTATCAATATGAAATCAAATTCTTTTTGGTCACTCGCTCCTTTCTGTACATGGTTTTGCTCAATCATAACAGTATTAAGAGCCTATTTGATAATGTGAAAAGTTTTGATTTTTGTGAATTTTTTGTTTTTTGATATTCGTGTGGGTTGAAAATGTTTGAAAAGTCAAAATTTGTGAGTTTGACTAAAAATGAATGGTTGATCAGGGTTTCAAATTTATTATTGTACTATGTAAATAATACGTACATAGAAGCACAAACAAGACGTCGCACAAAAAAGATATATGACCAATGTGACCATATTTATTATACAGTACTCGTCCTTTATTTAACATGGCTGGTGACTAATTTGTGACATATGTATGAATTTTTGTTGTGTAATTTCAAACTCTATGCTAGAGAAATTGGCTCGAAGACTAATGCCCAGATACGATCCATAGTTTCAGAATTCAAGATGCCATGGCCATCTCCATACTGGTACATGTATTGTGCCATTCTAGCACCATTCTTTGCAATTTCAATAAAAGTTTGTGAGAATGGGCAATCTGCATCTCCATCTTTGTTCAATTTTTTCCACGTCTCGGATATCAAAAACCTCATGTGTTTGCGCGCATCATCTTCGGAAGCACCAGTTTCATTCATGTAACATTGTATTGACTTAGGTATGTCACCTCTTTTTAACTCTTCCTGAATTTTACAAAATGGATTAAAATCCGTTAGCTAGTTGAATTAAAATTAAAAAGAAAAAAATGGAATTTATAAAATGTCAAGAGTGGGCTAAGTTTGCACGGAAATAGATCAAGAAACAAAATAGGAAAAACTTGACATCCATAGCAGATAAATCCGCAGTTTTTACTAGCAGCATAATCACGTACCGTTGATGTTCCTAAATCATCTGCAAAGCGTAAAATCATTGCAGACCAGCGAATTATTGTGTGATATTTCTCCAAATATTGAAGTGCTTCTTTCTCGATAGGATTGGTAACACTGAAAAAAGTGTGTGTTAATATGAGAGGCATCGTTCCTGATATCCATGCATTGTTCATATACTCTTCCAGGGTTGGCGTGTATCCATTTGAGTACCATTTCGCCTCTTGTAAGTATGTTTTGCATAAAACTGTCCACTGCGACAGGACGTACATGTTATATTAATACCACTGAAATATATATAATGTGACAATCAAATTCAATGATTGGTGGAAAAGGGAAAAAATAATTCTAAGAAACCAGTTAGATCCATGGAATGCCTAATCAATAATTACAGCGCTAGTTATAGAATTAAAATAAATTCGAGAGAACAATGCTACAGAAAAAATTGATACCGCATTTCTTAAATATGGAATAATCACGAGCCCCTTTTCTTTGAGAACGTCATAAGCCATTTCATTGACAAAGTTGTAGAGTGCTAGATAACAAATTTGCATGTATTCTGGAAGCTGCTCAATTGCATTGACATCCCATCTGAAATTTTTTAACCCAAAAATAAGTAGAATTAAATTTCTAAGATGCACAATCAAACCAACATTAGACAGTTAATGTCTTTTGTAAATTAAAAAATGGAAAAAGAATATTTAAACGTGCTAGGATTACTATATAAATAAAGATAATACTAGCCTTTCAACTGCATTTGTAAAAAGCTCCAGTTCTTCTAATGTACCATACACGTCATATACATCATCTATGGTTGTTACCAAAGCAGTGACCTTGGTCGACATAGTTCGAAATAATCCATATTCAGGTTCATATTTTGCTCCAACATTCCAAAAGAAACATTCCACCAGCCGATCCCTCACAAACGGCAATTTTTTGGCAAGGTCTGTTCTTTTCCACCAACTGTTCATTGAAAAATAATGAAAATGAAGAATTGTAACGTTTGGAATTCAAAATACGACATATTTATAAGTCCATTAAATATACCAATGCTTGTGAAAATGAGAGAGATTTTAACTCTTGCTGGTGTATTGCTTGAACAATGTTGAAATCCAGCTTAGCGAACTCGAGCAGAACTGGATTCATGTCCGGTCTCTCCCCGTATACGGTTATGAACCATCTTGACTCTGCTCGAGGTATGATCCAATGCAGCGGGAGCTCCAAGGCATGGTGCACCAACAGAGCGGAAAATTGTTCAACACTTGTGTGATCTTCGAGATGTTTCATTGTGAATTCTCTTGCCATTTCCAGGGTAGATTCACCTTCTGTTGACAGGAATGAAGCTTCATACAATTGTAGCAATCCCTTTGTATCGTTGCAAAGGTCTGGATTGAAATCACCCTTCTCATTCTTGAAACATTCAAATATATCTGCAATCAAACAAATATATATGTTCATACGATATTTCGCGGAGCAATATAATTAGGTGGCCAATTTCCAATATGTAAAGTATGGTTAGAGTGCAAGTGGACCAACAATAAGTATTAAATACCCTGAGAAATATTAAAGCCATGTTGTCTTAGTAGTCTGAATCCTAAAGCTGTCGTACATAGATCTTCATACTTGGGCTCATGATTTTCGTTATATTTTCTGCTAATGATTGTCAATATTTTCTTAATTTCCCCCTCAAAATGGTAAGATATTCCCAGCCTTTGCAAGTCATCAATTAATTCCAACTGAACAAGTGGCTCCACTGATTCATCAAGCATCATCTTCACTTTCATTTTCAGTTCAGAAGCCCGCTCTACGTGTCTCCCTCCCTACATAATCCACATCATTTTTCATCAGTCCTTTACGGGGAAAAACAAAAAAGGAAAGAGGAAAAAAATGGTTTATGATAATTACCGTGTATTCACTATTTAATGACTGAATATAATCCAACTCCCACATGGTTGGTCCGTAGTTTCCCGATCGCCTAATCACAGTCTGCTGGCAAGGCAGGACAGCAGCATATTCACCTGGAGAAGAGATTTTGGAAGCCATGGAATTATGATTTTCTGCGATGGAGTATATTCTGTATTGTTGGTATTTAAGATTATACACACCAGTACTGGTATTTATATGCTTTCAAACAAGCCAAGATTAACTAATTGACACAAGATTTTTTTATATTTTGTTGTCTTATTGGTATAATTAATGTGGAAGTTTGTTGACATGGAGAGAATATCAATCCATATTAAATTGATTCCAAATAATGCTATCACATGCGATTAGTTTTATCATTTCTTATCCATTAAATAATATTACTTTATTGTTGAGCTATTAATATTCTTATCTTCATTTTTTTATTAGTAGAAACTTTAAATTTGAATATTTATAATATATATATATTATAAAGATTAAACTAATTCTGCCCAAGAAAATGGAACAATAAATGGGAATCCAAGCATCAACAGCATGCCTCGTGCGGTCTAACTCATAATAACTAGGCAGCTTCTTTTTCAAATAATAATATTCAATTTAAAAAAACTAATTAAAACGTGGTTGTTGTTTATTTTAAAACGAAGACTAACCACCTTAATTTAATTATTTAATTGTATTTATTTATATTACTGTTCAAGTCCCCAAACTAGTCTTTCTTTTCGGGTTTTATTAATCTTTTTTTTTTTTTTTAAATTTACTTCAATAAGTAAAAAAAAATGCTAATTAGCTTACATTACTTTAAGAATGACTTGCAAAATATAAGTCAAGATTCTAACTAGTTAAACCTTACTCGTCAATGTTTGCTCACCAGAGTAGGCAATCTTCGGAGGTCTGTGTACATGTACATGCACTGGATGTATCCATTTGAAAGGTACGTTAAGAAATTGAAGGATTGCATCAAGAATCTAGCCAAGTCGAGGTTTCTATTTTAGAGGTGCACGTTGTAGAACAAACATTGACTGCTTGTTTGAGTTATTTTGACGACATCTAGATACGTTTCAATCACCCAGAGAAGAACAAGGAAGCTTGTCGGTTTTCAAGTCGTAATGTTGTCAAGTTGGTAAAACAAAAATAGTGACACTTGATCTTCACTCGCAAAACCAGGCACAGTTTTAAATCCTATACAACTGCCCTGAAATTAAGGTTTGTTCTACTTGACGTAAGTATTTAACTTTAATAAGCCATTTTAGTCAAACCATGAGATATTTAATTGTTATTTACTACAAGCAATAATATGTTGTATTTGCACCTTGAACTTGATAGAGAACCGCGTTTTCTTGAGGTATAAAACATTGACCAATTGTAAAGGCAAGAGGTTGTTACGTGGTTTCACACGAAGGTGTGTTTACATGTTTATGATTATTGATTTTTCACATTATTATTTTATTAATGTTGAATTATGTATTTAACATTGTCATTCGTTATCATAGATTTATAATCTTCACTGAGAGACTCCTTCGGCTATCACGTTGGAAGTATTGGCCTTGCATCTACACTTCACTTAATATGATGTGATCCGGGATAGGAGCTCAAGGGAGAAATCAAGACACAAGCGATGCAACAACATTCTACACAGGGAATTGAACAAGTTTCATGTTGGAGTCGAGTCGAGAAGACAAACGGATCAAGCCGAGTCGAAAAATCAAAGTTTCGGGATCAGAAGCATATATTTACTAGGGATGGACGTAGTTCGGGTTAGTTCTAGTTTCAGAAGAACCAAACCAAATCAAACCATAAATTGATGGTTTTTTTTAGTAATGGAACCAATTTTTTTAAAAAGAAATGGAACCAAATCGGAACCAAACCGCTCGGTTGTGGTTTGGTCTGGTTTGGTTTGGTTCTGGGACCATTACTTGAGTTTTAAAATAATAAATTTTAATTAAAACATGTTTATATCTGCTTCTTCATTAGATTCCATCTACATCATTACTAAACAGAAAATGAGATTTTTAGTTAACAAAACAAATATTTAGAAAAAGTAACATGTTATTCTAAGTCAAAGAAGAAGAAACTCGCCTGAAGGAAGCTTTTCGACCCGTTGAAACTTAGAGAATCGAACATAAAGGCCGTTTAGACTTATAGTTATAGGTTACAATGAAGTTGAGTCACATTCTACCGTGGTGCCGTGTGAGTTAGGTTTGGAATTTGCAATTTTGAGTTTGGGTTAACTCTTGAGAATTGACGAATTGAGCCAAGGTTTATAAATACATAAATTTTAAAAAATAAACATCAATGTCGTCGATGGTGGCTACGGAGTGCAACGATTGCTGTGTTATAGGAGTGTAAGTAAAGCAGTGTGAATGTGTGTCTATAATTGAAAAGAAGAAAAATGAATTAGAATTTAGATTTATGATTTAAAATCTTTGTCTAATAAGAATGAGATAAAATGTATGATAAATAACATTTTTGGTTCTTGGTTCTGGTTCTGGAAAGAGAACCGAAACTAGAACCGAAACCAATTTTTTTATGTAGAACAGAACCTTGGTTCTGGTTTGGTCTGGTCTGGTTAAGTTATTTTGTCCACCCCTAATATTTATGGCCATAAGTATCAGGTCACGACAATAACATTTATACAGGAATACACTTACGGCCGTAAATGTCTCTTCACGGCCGTAACTACTCAGCAGGATAAGATTTTACGAGAATTTTATTTTCTTTTTAGTTTAATATGAACTCTATTTTGAGCTCATTAGCAGCTAGCTACCCTAGTTGTTAGGTTATTTTCATTATTTATATGTTATTTTCCATTCATTGAAAAACAGTTTCAATTTTAATAAACAATTTATTGATTGACTCAATAATTTACAGGTGGATTCCTATATTTTCCATTCGAACTTATCAAGATTGTTTCTTGTGGCGTACAATCGAACTTATCAAATATTCATGATATTCGTGAGAATATTCGTGGCGTTCAAAAAATTAGAAACTTATCAAGGAAACTAGACAAATCCTTGTGGTGTTTCGAAAGTTTTGGTTCTTTCTTCCGCATCATCAATTCCGCATCATGAAGTTTGGGTCAAGATTTCTCCGTCTGCAAACCAACCTAGGTTTGAAACTGTCCATCATTTAGTTCTGCTCGTCTCGAATCTCGTCATCTAGTATCAGAGCTAAACTCCTAATTCAAGTTTTTTATTCTATCCCAGTTTAATTCCATGTATTTATCATCGAGTCTACATGCGAATTATCCACATCTTGTTGTTGAATCTTTCATTTCTTGAGTTTTCTTCGTGTTCTTTGTGCAAGTAAAATTTTTTAGTTTTTGATCCACATAAAAATCCAACAAAATTCAAATGTGTTTATTTTATTCGATTCTTATCTAAATCTTGTCTCATTTGTTTTGTCGTGTTCATTTTCGAATTTCGGATTTTAAAAAAATCATTTATTTGTTATGAAAATTTCACAAAAACTTAAGAACCGCTTTCTTGAATTTTTTTAATCCTTTGTTTTATTGTTCTTTTTCATTTCATTCCACATAAATTCCACAATGTCCAAATTTCAAGAAAAATCTTCATCTAGAAGGGATAAAGATCGTGCGTGGAAATTTTCAAATGAAGTTAAGATGAGGTTGGATAAATTGGATGAAAAAAAGGCCAAATTGAAAAATGAGCGATCTAAAACAAACCATAGTTATGAGAGGCATATAGGCGTGAACATAAACCAGAGGATGAAATTGGGGTTAAGAGGGGAGAAGAGATTGATCCGAATGAGATTTTGAAGATTCAAAAAGAAATCTATGAGGAAAGAATGAGGTGTGAACGGGAGGTAGAAAGGAAAAGGTAGGCTAGGTTACAAAAGAAAGAGGAGAGAAGGGAGGCTGTAAGAGCCTCAAGTTGAGAATGTTGAGAAAGAGGAGGGTGAGTTGGAATTGAAGATAGAAGTGGTTGAAGAAACCTCAAATTTTGAGGTGGAAGATTAAAAATGGGTAGTAAAGAGTTGGGTGAATTAGAACATGAATTGATAATGGAGGTGGCTGAGAATGAAGATGTGCAAGAGTTGGTAGAAACCCAAAATTTAGGAGAAATTATTGAGCATGAAATTGTTGAATTAGAGGGGGTGGTTGATTTTGTGAAGAAAGAAAATTAGGTGATTGAACAAGAGGTTGCAAAGGAGAAAAGAGGTGAAGGGAAGAGCCTCTTGGAATTGATGGTGATTCATCATAAATATATGGATCCATACCTTGTACTTCAAGAAACTAACACTTCTCACCCCCATTTTATTTAAATCTCTTTTGTAGGTTGGCTACATTTGGGAGTTTAAGCCACACCACATATGGCAAAGGAAGCTGATGAATCGATCCATCCATGTCATCCAAGTTACGGAATACTATTGGTCATTCATTTGGCATGGAAGCAAAAATTTTCCATTCGATCCAGGTGGAGTAGTTTTACATCAAGGCCTCAAGAGCAGGAAGTGTTTGAAGAGCAGGCAAGAAATTGATTCGAGGTTGAATCCTTGTCAAGAGAGGGGAGATGATGTGATTCGAGATAGGAGCTCAAAGGAGAAATCAAGACACGAGCAATGCAACAACATTCTACATAGGAAAATGAACAAGTTTCATGTTGGAGTCGACCTGAGAAGACGAACGGATCAAGCCGAGTCGAAAATCAAAGTTTCAGGATCATAAGCATATTTACGATCGTAAGTCTCAGGTTAGGACCGTAACATTTAAACAGGAATACACTTACTGCTATAAGTGTCTCTTCACAGCCGAAACTGCTCAGTGGGATAAGATTTTGCGAGAATTTTATTTCATTTCTGGTTTTAGTTATTTTAGTTTAATTAGAACTCTATTTTGAGCACATTAGCGGCTACCCTAGTTGTTAGGTAATTTTCATTATTTATATGTTATTTCCATTCATTGAAAAACAATTTTGGTTTTAATAAACAGTTTATTGATTGATTTAATAATTTATAGGTGTATTCCTATATTTTCCTTTCGAATTTATAAGGATTATTGCTTGTGGAGTTCAATCAAACTTATCAGATATTCTCAAATATTTGTGAGAATATTTGTAGCGTTCAAAAAATCAAAAACTTTTCAAGGAAACAGGACAAATCTTTGTGGTATTTCAAGTCTTGGTTCGTTCTTCCATATCGTCGATTCCGTTTAAAACGATTTTACGAATGATATGTTTAGAATTTGCTCTCATTTCTTAGTTTGTATTAAACATCTTGTTGAGATCTTTGATTTGGAAGCCACATTGCATATTTTTCGATTTCAAAATAATGCAATAATTACCAAAAGAAAAAATCTATGATTTGACTCTTTATAGATAATTTTTTCCACAAATCCATAAATCATTTATTACATGGATTAATTGAATTTTCCTAATTTGTGTATTAAAATAAATTAATAAAAATAAGAAATTTCCTAAAATGGCATCTGAAAATGAGCGGAAAACTATGTGCGTAAAATGGTGACGGCTATCCTATTATTATATATGTATAGATTTTATTCTATAGCAACTAGGGCCTAAGCCACGGGTCGCTATTTAGCATTAGCCAAAGGCATATAGCAACGTCAGTCTGCGATGACTTTCCCGTCGCAAATGTGAAATTGCGATGATTTCTATATAGCTGCAAAAAATATGTTAATTACATTGAACTTAATTCCAATCTAATCGTAGTCAGGTTACAAGTACAGGGCTTGGCAACTAGTTAGCGTCATTATTAATAAAAATTATATCTGCGCAAACATGTGATGGGTTAGTAAACATATGAATAATATATAATTAAGTAATGCATTACCAGCCAGCCAGCAACCAATTACACGCAATGATGATTGATGCTTCCAGATTTGATCCGATCCTAAATATATCACACATCCTTAGTAAGGAAAATTTTATTTGTAGAATCTTTAAAACTTGAATATGTTTAATATATATATTATACAATGATTAAACTAATTCAGCCCACAAAAATGGAACAATAAATGGGAATCCAAAATATAAGTCATAATTTCAAACTGGTTAAACCTTACCCGTCTATGTTGGCTCACCATTTGTGATTAGATCTCACAATCTGTCATTTTTAAAATTTATGTGTACTCTTTAGGCGTAATTTTATTAATTTATTTTATCAAAATACCCGATTATATTACTAAGAAGACTCTTCCCGAACAAGAGAAGAGATAAATAACTGAATACAATGGGTCCAGAAAATAGAGCCAACAACTCTGGATGCGTAAGATTCAAGATTGCGGGCCACATAATTTTTATCTCTAGAAATATAATGGCAAGAGCCACGTCTTACAATCCGATACAAACCTACAATATCATTCAAGATACAAGCAAAATGAAAAGAAGAAAAATCGCAATTAAGGGCATTTATGATCCGAAGAGCATCCGTTTCCACTTGTTCAACTTCAATCTTTATTTCGGCCGCAAATTCCAAGTCTTGACGAATAGCCATGGCCTCCGCAACCTCAGGTGTGAAGGAGCCTGCTACCATGCATGAGAATGCCTCCAAAAACCGTCCCTTCATTATCCCAGAATACGACACCTAGGCCCACAAAACATGTTGCCTCATTAACAGCAGCATCACAGGAAAGTCAAACACCCGTTTCAGCTACTATACTAGACCTCCATACTCTCCGTTGCTGACCGGTGTTGTGATGATATGTAGACCTTTGATCTTTTCTATGTGATAGAATATGTCATTTTATAGTTTAAAATTCAAGAAAATAGTTAAAACCTAGTATGGCTGGAATAGAATTAAAAGAAATGAAAGAAAAAGGTTTTAAAAAAATCAGTAAAAATAGTGAAAACTATCGAACCAGCTGCCAATAAGCCAAACCGCGGTCAGCTGTAGTTTCTTCTAAGAATGTTGTACAAATCGGTCCTCATATAATTGCAGCGCTAGGTCTCTAGGTTTCTAACTTATTCAATTTAGTCCTCAACTCTTATTTCAACTGGGTCCTTTTTAATTTATACTCAAGTCCTTTAACTTTAGAAAGTGGTCAACTTGGTCCCCAGAAATTTTGATTTCCTTCAATTGGCTCATATTTTCTCTTGATTTCTTCAATTAGGCACTCGAACTTCTTCCTTCTTCCACTTTTGCATCTCAATTATATTCATGGACTTCTTTTGCATGATTTTGCTCCAATTTTCATCCAATTGAAATATATTTTCTTCAATTCCTCATTTTTCTTGATTTTTGGGATAAAACTTGAAATAGTTGTGGTGTTTTCAACCATGCAACAGCACAAAGTAAACAAGTTAATCACAATAACAATATGATTGGCAAATTATTTTGGAATGATAAAGAGGCAATAATTGAAGCATAAAAGAAAACTCCCTTTAGAGCCCGTTTGGTCCATGAAATTTTTTGATTTTTATGGTTTTTTTGTGTTTGTTGATGGATGTATGGTTTAGATTGATTTGAAAAAATAAAAGATTGTGGGCTTGACCAAAGATGAATGGTTGAGATTGAATTTGAAAAGTTTTGGTAAAAACTTTTGATGTACCAAACAAGCTCTTAAACTTCAATTCTCCAAACCGTGTGGATCAATTTGAGGGCTCAAAAATTTTCCCCAACAACAACAATAGGCAACACTACATGAAGAAGGTAAGAAGACACTCCAAGGCAACCCGAAAACCAACAGATTTCACTGAGAAATGACCGAATCAGACTGAGCCAAAATGCACCAGACAGAGGCGCGATATATACCGCATACAAAGAGCGAGAAACAGGAGGTCAAACCACGAAGGAAAGGTAGCACCAAAGGGCTGAGAGGTAAGACATTAAAGTTCACAAGGAAGAGGGGTCGAGAGTTCTCACAAAAGAGAGAGAGACAACCACTATCACCGAGAGAGAGGCTAGGAGTGTGTGTGTGTATCTTGTCTTAACCAAGAGTGAGGGAGAGTAGAGTAGATGTAGGTAGGTTTAATTAGGGGATTAGGTTAGAGCTCGAGCCTAATTAAACCTGGGCCGCCAATCAGATCCACCCAATTCAAACCTCAAGATATAGGTTATAAAGTCTTTCACCAGTCAATCACGTGGGCTACACATATTGTGGTTATTGGGACATTAAAATTTCTTCGATCATGGGCCGTAGGCCTGCGAAGCTTAATTTCCGACACGATATTTCATCATCGGGCCCGAGGTTTGTTTGGGACAAAAATTCCCAACAAATAATTATTATAAATAACAACTAAATAGAGTTTATTCATGAAAAACAACATAATATCCTAATTTTAATGGATAAATAAGTGTATAAAACACACTTTTCACTGTTCCACTCATATTTGTATGTATGTTGTATGGTGCACCTTTGTCTAATTTGTTCCATGTAATTTCTAAAGTTGTAAAAAGTTCCATTTGAACTAGTTCGAGCAGATTTTGTCAGGTTGGGTCCTTATAGGAGTGTTCTTGATTTCTACCACTAGGTCAAGTAGGATAATCCTCTTCAATTTGTCAACATTCCAACCCCGTTCATTTCTATAATCCATCACATACTTTTTGATATCACATCGAGCATTACATTTGTTGTTTAAAAAAACAGATTTCAGCCATATATTGATCAAACAAAAAATCTATCCTCCCTGCTCAAAATCTTCCATGCTCTATTTGTGTAGCGACTCAGAATTTTTACGCAATTAATAATTATTTTAATATTTAGAAAATTGTGTCGCTACTATTTCACCCATTGTTTTGAAGTTAACGCCGCGACGGATTCGTCTAGCCAAGTCAAGAAATATCGAATTTGTTCGATATTAAATTAAAATCCAAATTTCTAAAATTATGTTATTTTAATTATTTATTCAAAGTATTATTTTCAAAATCATTTTTCAGTCCAAAATATATCAGTTTTAAATATATTTTCAAATCGAAGTTAGTCAAATTTTAGTTAATCCTATAATTCCTAAACCGTTCATTTTTCCCAAACCTTCCATGTGCATTTCCACCTCATTTTACCATCACAAGCATCTTCATGCACCAACACCACATTATTCCACACATTCTCTTTTCTTTACACCAATACAACCATCATTCCATATCAACCAAATTATAATGTCTCCCACATTGATCACTTTCCATATCATTTCTATACCAAACTAATTTCCCACGTTCTTCTTTTCTCTCCCACCCATTCATCATTTTAAGACATAATGATTCACACACACACCATTTGCAAATCCAACTCATACTCCATTTCCAGCCTGTGACCTTTACAGCTCCATCTTCCCTCCCATAACCACCAATATACACTGCCAAACCAAACCAAGTTCTCTACAATTGAGTAAAACCACAGCACTGCAAACCACCTTCATCCCCATTAATCATCACCACCATTATCACTCCTGCACGTTTTCTTACACTGCAGAACCTCCACCTTCATCCCCAATCACCATTGATCAATCACCAATGTTCCATCACTGCCAGCTGACTCAATCATGAACCAATTTAAATCATAAACTACAAACTCCACCAGCATCACATTCTGATCATTATCATCACCACCAACCATTTCGTTTCTCCCTGTTTTGATCTCCAAATCAGACAATCAGCAGCATCATAATCAGAATCAAACACAAACGAGCTCTATCACCATCACCTAAATCAGAAACCAACTTTCACTGCAACCTTCGTCCCTACAGAACCCAATGCAACATCCCAAAATCACCATCACCACCCAACTCCCCTGCAACTGTATCAACCCACGAACCAACACCAATCCACCACTATCATCACAAGCAAACTATCACCACCAACAATTCACCGCCGTTCACCAACCTCAACCAAATCAACTGGCTGCTGTCGAATCCAACTACCAGCAATCATAGATAAAACCCAAAATCAACTCAAAACCAAAGAAATAAGTTAAAGCTCATAACCTACCTCGACCGCCGACTGTTTTGACCGGATTTACAACCGGAAATCGCTACCTTAAACCGCGACTTTGAGCCTCGATAAATCTCTGATTCAAACCTATCTCGCATCAAAACTTCCTCAAATCAGAACTCCCACACTTTACCGTCCTTCGCCTCACCTAGCGCCGGCGAATCACCGGCGGTGTTACTCGATCGCCAGCTTTTGTTTCTTCAGCCGTCGCCTTCTCTGTTTCTCTCGTCTCTCTCTGAATCGAATTTGGTAGAGAGAGAAAATAAATCTAATTTTAAAAGTTTGATCTTTCAGAAATTTCACTTTAGTCCCTAGCCTAATTATGTTTTAAAGATTCAGTCCCTAAGTTTACAAATTGTTTTATGTCGGTCCTTTCAGCTTTAAATCTTTTTAATTCAGTCCCTTAAGTTTTAAATGAGTTTTAATCAGCCCTTTCATTTTCAAAAATCTATTATTTCAGTCACTGTTGATTTACTTTTAAGCCCAAGTTTCAAAAGTATCTATTTTAATCCCTTAACTTTCAAAAGTATCTATTTTAATCCCTCAACTTTCAAAGTATCTATTTTAGTCCCTGAACTTTCAAAAGTATTCATTTTAGTCCCTCAACTTTCAAAACATCAATTTTAGTCCTCAAATTATAATTTATCATTTTTGAACTATATATTCGATATACTAAAGTGACTTATTGGCTAAGACGAAGCGTACGGAGAATTTAAAGAAGTCATTCCCGCTCAACTTTGCACTCGTCGAATTTGAGGTAGACTCGCACTTATTAATTGATTTAAATTATGATTTCATATGAATGTCATGTGACTTGTGAAAGTCAATTTTTAAGAAAAGCAAGTATGTTTTTATGAAAGGTAAATATACCTTATGTTTTTATGAAAAGAAAATATACTTTATGTTTTTACGAAAAGTAAGTATACCCTATGCTTCACGAAAATGTTTTTTTGGATCATTGCTATGAAATCAATCTACCAAGATTGTTATGGGTCCCATATGATAAGTTATGATATGTTAAGGGGACCGGAGTTTTAGTAGCGCTACACATAAGAATTCTTGCCACGAAGTTCGGTAACATTCTTGTGTCTCCTATGTTTATGAGGATTTGCCACGAAGTTCGGTAAAATTCCTATGTTTCCATATGTTTATGAGGATTTGCCACCTAAGTTCGGTAAAATTCCTGTCGCATATGTTTATGAGGATTTCGATCCTATCTTATGTTATGATGCAATTGATCCCTATGAATTTCAGAAAATTATGCTTGGTATACTTACTACATAAGAATTCTTGCCACCGAAGTTCGGTAAAATTCTTATGTTTATGAGGATTTCGATCTTATCTTATGTTATGATGGAAATGATCCCTATGAATTTCAAGAATTATGTTTTGGTATACTTACTGTTATTATGATTTTACTGCATAAGAATTCTTGCCACCTAAGTTCGGTAAAGTTCTTGTGTCTCCCTATGTTTATGAGGATTTCAATCCTATCTTATGTTATGCTTTCAAAAGAAATTATGCTTGGCATAATTAAAATGTTTTTATAAGTATATGGTTTTCAAAGAGCTGTTTTCAAAGAGTTGTTTTCAAAGAGCCTATGATTTTCAAAATATGTTCCGTGCTGTAATGCACAATATGAGTTTTATCAAGAGCCGTTTTATAAAGAAGCTCTATCAATGCCCGTTTTATAAAGAGCCGGGATTTATGTGTTTAATCATCTTATAAATTAAATTAATTTGCGATGAGTCTACTGAGTATTTCCCCCATGAAATACTCACCCTACTTTTTAACAGTTTTGCAGATTTCAGAGATGGTGGCGAGCGATGAATGATGGTGGCAATAATCGTTAAACGGGTGAAAGTTTGACGTTAATGATTTCCGTATTTTTCCAAACAATCGAATAATTTAGAGAAGTTCATTTATTTGAGAAATTATGACATTGTCAATTTCTTTATAAAATTAATGGTTCGATTTACTATTTCAAATGGTTTCATAAATGTTTTCAATTTTATCGGCCATTACAGTTTATTTAATGTTGCCAAAAAATGAATTTCAATTATTTCTTCCGCAAAAATATTATTCGAAAAACTTAGACAGAAAATGACGTAGTGAATCGGGTATACGGAACTCGGGGCGCTACAAGTTGGTATCAGAGCTAGTCTGCGTTTCTGTAGACTGGTAAAATTTAAAAAAAAAAGAATTTTCAAGAAATATTTTCCATTATAAGATTTTTATTGATGAAGATTGCCACTGCCATCATTTCGTTCCACCAACTCCGAGGTAAAGAAGTTTATGATGTTTAAAGTTATTTCAGTATTTCGAATACTCATTTTACTGATTTATGAGAAAGAATGAAGAGTATTTCGGATACTTATGATTTATGAGAAATAAGAATGTATTTCTTCGAAAATAATGATGTTGTTATGCTTTGTCATAACTTATATGCTTTAATGTATGATTATGAGAAAATTTTTTTAAGAAAGAAAACGAGTGTTGAGCATAATGGGAATAATATGATTTAAGAATGATTTTTAATAATTTTTGTCCTCGAGTTAGAAATGATGAACCCTAGATGGACTTTGCATAATTGATTTTAGACATGGCATATATTTATAAGTATGAGTAATCTTTTGAGCCAATTAAGGTATGGAAGGAAGTGATATTGTGATATTAGAAGTCATGATTTGAAATTGTTATGTTGAGGAATTATGAATTGAATTATGAGATATTTTGATGATATTGAAGTATTGGAATAGTTTTCAATATTTTTTTAGATCGTTGTGATCAAATGTGGAGTTATTTATTACTGTGAGTTATGAAGTATGCTTATTGTTTGGATAAGTCCAAATTACAAGGGAGACTCTGTTCAGAATTTTATCAATTGGAATTAAGAGCATGATATGATAAGCATCTACTAAAGGAATTAAAGTTAGACATGCAAGTTCATTTACATCACAAACGAGATTTAGTAGATGATAACAGAAATTTTATTATTTTCTCATAAGGAGAACACACAAGAGTCACACTGGAAAGGAAATACATGAAACACACAAAAGCAAACGAGAGAAGCATGGGATAATCCTCAAAATGAGAGATGTGTTTCCGGAGTAGCCGTATCCTACCACCTCTGATCTTTTGAGGAAATAAAGAAACTTTCAAAGAGGTGTGTTTCGAGAGTAAGAATACTCCGTAATCTACCACCTGGAACCTTTGAGGTACACACAAGATTTAAACATTAAGGAAATCCTAGTAAATGGAGGGGTGTCTCGAGAGTGAGAATACTCCGTACTCTACCCCCACCTATTCTAAGATTCACAGAGTTAAATTTACATTAACCGGACTCCATTTTCGCTTGATTCCCCTTCCTTGTGACCAATCTATCTTAACTCCTGCTGGATCTTGTATTGAGATATATGACTGCAGCTTATCCAGTAGTTCATCAATAGTAGGAGCAGAAATAAGAAGCCTTCTGGAAAATGGAGAGATGAATCCCTGTTCCACAGCATAATCAAGAAAGGTTAACAAACCATCAAAGAAATTGTTAACATTCAGAAGCCCAATAGGCTTAGTATGGAGATCTAGTTGAGCCCACGAGGTAATGTTAAAGATTTCTTCTAAGGTACCAAAACCTCCGGGCAGGGCTATAAAGGCATCAGAACCATATAGCATACAAGTTATGCGTTCATGGATGGATAATGTTTGAACTTCATGCCCTCGTGTTTTGCCTGCAACATCTACCAAAGGGACAGGTATGACACCGATTACTTTTGATTTCTCTGCAAGAGCAGATTGGGAAACACAACCCATTAGACCACTGCTACCACCCCCATACACAAGAGTGATACCTTTTTCCCCCAGTTTCGTTCCAAGATCTACGGCCGCTTCTAGATAACCGAAGCCTTTCCCCACTTTTGATCCACAAAATACACAAATAGTTTTGATCTGTCGAAGTTTTGGTGCTTCCATCTTTGATAGTAAAGAAAGGAAAACTTACGAAGAAGATGTGATTTTGGGATGCCTGAACTATGAAATATGTTTGGCTATTTAAAGCCGGGAAAAAAATTACTGTTTTTGATTGATTCTGAAAAAGTAAAGATTTACTTTTGACAAAATCAGCCCACTTTTGAATATTTTTATCGTATCGAGGCTGTCACCTTTCGGCGATTTAATATTTTATTTCCAGCTTTATCAAACCTCGAGAAAGGAAAATATATTTATTTTCAAAACGCGTGAAAGAAAGCAGCAAAATATTTTAAAAGATTTACCTTATATCATTGCTGAACTGCCAGAAGCCTCATTTTGTAAAACAGACTGGCAAACAGGATATTTTGCTATTATATTTTGGAGACTATAACGATTTTTGTCCTCGTTAAACTGAGCGTATAAGGAGAGAAGTTCACGTTGCACATAACCACTTGGGTGCGTCTCAAGAGTCAGTCGAATATCATCCAAAGACTCCTTACTCAGTCCACCCTTTATGAATTCGATTTTATCATCCCGATTAGTAGAAGAATATCCTACTGATTTGCAACGAGTATTACAGTTCCAACGAGCACATTTGTAGCAACCACCCAGTCTTTTTGCTCTTCGTTTCTTTGCAAACGTGCTTTTGCCTAAACCAGGCATATGTTTTGGAAATGTTGATGGTAATTCACCAGATAGTCGAACCTTTGCTTCTATCAACCAACGAACATCTTCTGGAATATCATGAGCCATCAGCAACCTCAATCTTTCGAGCCTTATTCTATAGATCTTTTTCAGATCATTCATAGGAAGATTGGAATAATACTTGCGAATGTTTGTAAGGATGATATCCATTGTTTGATGATTCAACCTCTTCCCAGCATGAACTATTTAAAAGCGTAAAGGATCTGAGTGAATCCGCGTGATGTTGTGTCCAGCAAGAAAGCGCAGGATTATTTTAATGAAAAGAGGAGACAAGAGTTTATGCGCCGTTTACTTTATTGATAAAGGGAGATTTGATTGGAGATTTGGAATATTTTCTTGGATTATGGGTACTGATATTTTGTTTTAATAATGATAATCATGGTATAGTGTGATGATACGTGGAAAGTAAAATGAGTACCGTATTGAATCAGAATTCATACGTATATACAAGTGAAAGAAATACTTTGCAGGAAATGTGGTGATATTTTAAGTAAAGAATTTTAGTTTGGGAGATATTTGTTTACTGAATTTTGAGTTACAAATGTTGGAAAGATAAGTTGATGATATTATGTTGATATGTTATTGGGTATATTACGTAGAGAGAATATTCAGGTAATTCTTTGATTATTTTGGGAATATTCGATGATAAGAATAAAGGAAAAATTATTATGATATGATATGTCAGTAAAGATTTGTTGAAATTTTAGAAATATATACGAATATCTGAGGTCACATGATACGATGATAAGTGACATGTTACATGAATACTACAAGATATGATGAAATATCACATACGATTGGGAATTTTCATTTTGATTCAGAAGAAATTATGAGTAGACACATATGTCTATTATTGATAGAAAAGTCCATGTCTTAAGAAAACAAAGTGATGCATTTAGTCAAAGTCCAGTGGGTTAAATATGGTTGGGTTAAATATGGTAGCGATGATGCTACATAAGAGAAAGAAGAAGAGATTCTGATTAAGTATTCAGAAATCATAAGATCAAGTAAGTTTAATTTCGAGGACGAAATTATTTTAAGGAGGTAAGATTGTAGCGACTCAGAATTTTTACGCAATTAATAATTATTTTAATATTTAGAAAATTGTGTCGCTACTATTTCACCCATTGTTTTGAAGTTAACGCCGCGACGGATTCGTCTAGCCAAGTCAAGAAATATCGAATTTGTTCGATATTAAATTAAAATCCAAATTTCTAAAATTATGTTATTTTAATTATTTATTCAAAGTATTATTTTCAAAATCATTTTTCAGTCCAAAATATATCAGTTTTAAATATATTTTCAAATCGAAGTTAGTCAAATTTTAGTTAATCCTATAATTCCTAAACCGTTCATTTTTCCCAAACCTTCCATGTGCATTTCCACCTCATTTTACCATCACAAGCATCTTCACGCACCAACACCACATTATTCCACACATTTTCTTTTCTTTACACCAATACAACCATCATTCCATATCAACCAAATTATAATGTCTCCCACAATGATCACTTTCCATATCATTTCTATACCAAACTAATTTCCCACGTTCTTCTTTTCTCTCCCACCCATTCATCATTTTGAGACATAATGATTCACACACACACCATTTGCAAATCCAACTCATACTCCATTTCCAGCCTGTGACCTTTACAGCTCCATCTTCCCTCCCATAACCACCAATATACACTGCCAAACCAAACCAAGTTCTCTACAATTGAGTAAAACCACAGCACTGCAAACCACCTTCATCCCCATTAATCATCACCACCATTATCACTCCTGCACATTTTCTTACACTGCAGAACCTCCACCTTCATCCCCAATCACCATTGATCAATCACCAATGTTCCATCACTGCCAGCTGACTCAATCATGAACCAATTTAAATCATAAACTACAAACTCCACCAGCATCACATTCTGATCATTATCATCACCACCAACCATTTCGTTTCTCCCTGTTTTGATCTCCAAATCAGACAATCAGCAGCATCATAATCAGAATCAAACACAAACGAGCTCTATCACCATCACCTAAATCAGAAACCAACTTTCACTGCAACCTTCGTCCCTACAGAACCCAATGCAACATCCCAAAATCACCATCACCACCCAACTCCCCTGCAACTGCATCAACCCACGAACCAACACCAATCCACCACTATCATCACAAGCAAACTATCACCACCAACAATTCACCGCCGTTCACCAACCTCAACCAAATCAACTGGCTGCTGTCGAATCCAACTACCAGCAATCATAGATAAAACCCAAAATCAACTCAAAACCAAAGAAATAAGTTAAAGCTCATAACCTACCTCGACCGCCGACTGTTTTGACCGGATTTACAACCGGAAATCGCTACCTTAAACCGCGACTTTGAGCCTCGATAAATCTTTGATTCAAACCTATCTCGCATCAAAACTTCCTCAAATCAGAACTCCCACACTTTACCGTCCTTCGCCTCACCTAGCGCCGGCGAATCACCGACGGTGTTACTCGATCGCCAGCTTTTGTTTCTTCAGCCGTCGCCTTCTCTGTTTCTCTTGTCTCTCTCTGAATCTGCTTCGCTGCACCCAAGTCCTTCATTTCGAATTCTGCTGACAGCTGCATCTTTAACTTCTTGATTTCGTCCATATCTGAGCCTGCTACTAACATATCATCGACATAAAGTAGCAAAATTATATAACTGGACTCGAATCTCCTGAAGTAGCAACAATGGTCAGCATTACATTTGAAGTAGCCATTTTTCTGCATAAATCCGTCGAACTTCTTGTACCACTGTCTCGGGGCTTGCTTTAAGCCATACAGGCTCTTCTTCAATTTGCAAACGAGCTTCTCCTTTCCTTTGACTGAGAAGCCTTCTGGCTGCTGCATATATATTTCCTCCTCAAGGTCACCATGGAGGAAAGCAGTTTTTACATCTAACTGCTCCAAGTGCAAACCCTCTGCTGCAACAATACTCAAGACTGATCTGATTGTTGTCAGCTTCACAACTGGCGAAAATATTTCCGTGTAGTCAATTCCTTCTTTCTGCTGGAAACCTTTGACCACCAACCTCGCCTTGTATCTCTTTGATCCATCATGTTCCTCCTTCATTCTGTACACCCACTTATTGTGTAGAGCTCTCTTTCCTGTAGGTAACTCAGCTAGTTCCCACGTCTGGTTAGAGATGAGTGACTTTATCTCATCTTTCATTGCAAGCTCCCACTTTCCAGAATCACCGACCTGACATGCCTCGTGATAGCATTCAGGTTCACCTGCATCAGTAAGTAACATGTAGCTCATGTACTTTCTATTTGGAACATGAGGTCTGGTTGACCTTCTAAGAACAGGGACTGGAGACTGTGATGTATCAGTCTCTAGAACAGGCTCCTGTAACTGCAGATCCTCCTCTGTCTGCTGCGACGTACTACTTTCTGGAGCATCATTCAACTCAACATATGTTGGATCATCATGTACTCTGTCATCGGACTGCACTGCATTTTTGTCCTTGTACATAACCTTCTCGTTCAATATGACATCCCTGCTTCTGATGACCTTTCTGTTCTGGTCATCCCATAAGCGGTAGCCGAACTCATCTCCGCCATATCCAATGAATGTGCACTTTAGTGATTTGGGGTCTAACTTGCCCCTTGCCTGGTCACTAATATGTGGATATGCGACACATCCAAAAACTTTCAAGTGGGAAAGTTTTATTTCTTTTCTGCTCCATACTTCCTCCGGTATCCTGTACTCCAACGGTACCGAGGGTCCTCGATTGATCAAGTACACCGCTGTGTTGACTGCTTCTGCCCAAAACTGTTTGGACAAGCCTGCATGTAACCTCATGCTTCTGGCTCTCTCCGTTAATGTCCGGTTCATACGTTCTGCAACTCCATTTTGCTGTGGAGTCCCTGGCAACGTCCTCTCCATTTTGATGCCATTCTGGTAACAGAACTTCTTGAACGCCATATCCGTATATTCTCCTCCGTTGTCGGACCTCAGCTTCTTTACTCGCAATCCTGTTTCATTTTCCACCATGGCTTTCCATTTCTTGAACACATCGAATACTTCGGACTTGTGTCTCAAGAAATAAACCCACACTTTTCTCGAGTGGTCATCAATGAAAGTCACAAAGTATGACTTTCCGCCAATAGATGAAACTGCGGTTGGTCCCCAAACGTCTGTGTGGACTAACTCAAGCTTCTCTCGCTTTCGAGTTCTACCACTAGTGTTGAAACTCACCCTGGTTTGCTTCCCAAAGATGCAACTCTCGCATAAGTCTATATCAGTAGACTGAAGCTCTGGTAGTTTCCCCTTTGCATGCATATACTTGAGTCCCTTCTGACTCATATGCCCAAGTCTCTGGTGCCACAAGTTTGGGCCCTCCTTGCTTTCAGCAACTGCAATTGTCACACAAGCATCCGCCGTTGTGTAGAGGGTGCCAGTATCCTTGCCTCGAGCGATAATCATGGCGCCCTTGGTGATCTTCCAGTTATCACCAGAGAAGGTGGTGACATGTCCTTCTCCCGACAATTGCTTGACGGAGATCAAGTTCTTCCTCAATTCTGGAATATGTCTCACGTCCTTCAGCTTCCACACAGATCCATTGATCTTGATCTGTACATCACCCTTTCCGACCACGTCACACGGTTGATCATTACCGAGATAGACTCTACCAAAATCACCCCGCGTATAGTTTACAAAAAACTGCTTGTTTGAGGTAGCATGAAAAGATGCTCCGGAATCAATCACCCAGTATTCTGTTTTTCTCTCCAAAGAGCATATCAAAGCATCGTCGGCTTCCTCTTCCACAACATTGACTTCTGTCCTGTCCTCCTTTTCTTTTGGAGGTGCTGTGCACTGATTTTTGTAATGACCGGTCTTCCCACACTTCCAACATTCCACAACCTTTGTCTTGTTGGAGTTGTTTGGATTTCTGGATCTTGATCTTCCACTTCTGAATTTGCCATTGCCCCGTCCATTTCCTCTGTTGGAACTTCTGCCTCTGCTTTCCACGTTCAACGCCGATCCTGAAGTTGAGGCACCTTCTGATTGTCGTCTGATCTCCTCCGTTAAGATCATGCTTACGACATCATCGAACTTCAATTTTGACTTTCCGGCAGAGCCACTAATTGCTGTGACTGTACCATTCCAGCTGTCTGGCAACTGCCCAAGAATTAACAGAGCTCGAACTTCATCACTAAAAGTGATTTCGACTGTGTTTAGCTGGTCCGTCACTTCATTGAATTCATTTAGGTGCTCCCCAAATCTTCCGCCTTCGGCCATCTTCATATTGAACAGCTTTTTAATTAAGTGGACTTTATTTGCTGCAGATGGCTGTTCGTACATGCTAGAAAGGGCTGCCATGAGAGACTCTGTCGTCTTCTCATTTTTTATGTTGAAGGCCACTGACTTTGACAACGTCAGCCTGATTGTGCCGAGTGCTTTTCGATCAAGCAACTCCCAATCCCCCTGGCTTATATCTTCTGGCTTTTCTTTTAGTGGCTTGTATAGATCCTTCTGGTACAGATAGTCCTCCATTTGCATTTTCCAAAATCCAAAATTTGAACCATCAAATTTGTCAATTTTGGATATTTTCTCATCTGTCGACATTGTTCACACTCAATCACAAAACAGTCTAAAGAAATCTTTTCTGATGTGGAAGATCAGTCAAAGCTGCAACCACAGAGCATACTAAGAACTTCAAAAGATTTTAATGAGCCAAAGCTCTGATACCAATTGTTGGGAATTAGGACGCAACTAATCCCGCCCAGGATCGATGTGACACAAATAAATTGGATTGAGAAAATATAAATACGCAAAAATAAAATGCAAATACGAAACACAAAGATTTACGTGGTTCAGCAATTTGCCTACGTCCACGGACCCACACCAATATATTTCACTAACTCGGAAAAATGAGGAGTACAAAAATACAACACTGTATTTTTATCTGCCTATGCAAAGGCTATTCTCTCCAACTCACTTTTCTCCCTATTTTGTGAAATGCCTCTCTTGTGTTGCTCTCTACACAAGATCACTCTTTGTTGTGGTGGTGTATTACAAGTGAATTTTAGCCTTCTATTTATAGGCAAAATTCACAAGCATGCATGACAAATTTTCAACAAAATTAGGCCACATTTTAGCTCCATGTCTTTTGTCAAAAGTTGGCTCCTTTTGACTAGCTTTTGTCTTCCAATTTCAACAAAATTAGGCCACATTTTAGCCCCATTTTTCAACAATCTCCCACTTGGGGACAAATGTGGCTTCCCCTGAGATATCTCCTTCTTGCAACTCCTTGTAAAATATGGTGTGAGTCATTTCCTTTGTCTTCACTTCAGAAGACCAATTGAAGCTGAGCACAGCTCCAATTTTTCCTTTGTTACTGTCTTGGTCATCATGTCGGCTGGGTTCTTGCTACCCTGGATCTTCTCTAGTATTAATACTTCATCCTCTAGAAGAGACCTGATGAAGTGATAACGGAGTCCAATGTGCTTGGTTCTAGAATGAAATGCTGAATTCTTTGCCAGATGTATCGCACTCTGACTATCACTGTGCAAAACATTCTTCTCCTGACTGAATCTCAATTCTGCCAACAAACCCTGTAACCAGATCATTTCTTTGCTAGCCTCGGTTACTGCCACGTACTCTGCTTCTGTAGTGGATAGAGCAACAATCTTCTGTATCTGCGAAATCCAGCTAACTGCAGTAGTACCTATTGTGAAAACATAACCAGTAGTGCTCCTTCTGCGATCTACCTCACCAGCAAAATCTGCATCTACAAAACCTTGTAGAGCCACCTCGCCTCGTCCAAAGCATAAGCATCTATCAGTAGTTCCCTGTAGATATCTTAATATCCACTTTACTGCTTCCCAATGCTGCTTTCCTGGATTTGCCATAAACCTGCTCACAACTCCCACTGCATGAGCAATATCTGGTCTGGTACAAACCATGGCATACATCAAACTTCCAATGGCTGAGACATATGGTATTTTAGCCATGAAGTTTATATCGTCCTCTGTCTTAGGACTCTGATCACTAGATAGACGGAAGTGATTAGCTAGTGGTGTGCTGACAGCCTTCGCACTGCACATGTTAAATCTCTGCAGAACTTGACTAATGTACTTGGCCTGAGATAACTGCAAGATACCCTTCTGCTTATCTCTGAAAATCCTCATTCCGAGAATCTGCTTCGCTGCACCCAAGTCCTTCATTTCGAATTCTGCTGACAGCTGCATCTTTAACTTCTTGATTTCGTCCATATCTGAGCCTGCTACTAACATATCATCGACATAAAGTAGCAAAATTATATAACTGGACTCGAATCTCCTGAAGTAGCAACAATGGTCAGCATTACATTTGAAGTAGCCATTTTTCTGCATAAATCCGTCGAACTTCTTGTACCACTGTCTCGGGGCTTGCTTTAAGCCATACAGGCTCTTCTTCAATTTGCAAACGAGCTTCTCCTTTCCTTTGACTGAGAAGCCTTCTGGCTGCTGCATATATATTTCCTCCTCAAGGTCACCATGGAGGAAAGCAGTTTTTACATCTAACTGCTCCAAGTGCAAACCCTCTGCTGCAACAATACTCAAGACTGATCTGATTGTTGTCAGCTTCACAACTGGCGAAAATATTTCCGTGTAGTCAATTCCTTCTTTCTGCTGGAAACCTTTGACCACCAACCTCGCCTTGTATCTCTTTGATCCATCATGTTCCTCCTTGATTCTGTACACCCACTTATTGTGTAGAGCTCTCTTTCCTGTAGGTAACTCAGCTAGTTCCCACGTCTGGTTAGAGATGAGTGACTTTATCTCATCTTTCATTGCAAGCTCCCACTTTCCAGAATCACCGACCTGACATGCCTCGTGATAGCATTCAGGTTCACCTGCATCAGTAAGTAACATGTAGCTCATGTACTTTCTATTTGGAACATGAGGTCTGGTTGACCTTCTAAGAACAGGGACTGGAGACTGTGATGTATCAGTCTCTAGAACAGGCTCCTGTAACTGCAGATCCTCCTCTGTCTGCTGCGACGTACTACTTTCTGGAGCATCATTCAACTCAACATATGTTGGATCATCATGTACTCTGTCATCGGACTGCACTGCATTTCTGTCCTTGTACATAACCTTCTCGTTCAATATGACATCCCTGCTTCTGATGACCTTTCTGTTCTGGTCATCCCATAAGCGGTAGCCGAACTCATCTCCGCCATATCCAATGAATGTGCACTTTAGTGATTTGGGGTCTAACTTGCCCCTTGCCTGGTCACTAATATGTGGATATGCGACACATCCAAAAACTTTCAAGTGGGAAAGTTTTATTTCTTTTCTGCTCCATACTTCCTCCGGTATCCTGTACTCCAACGGTACCGAGGGTCCTCGATTGATCAAGTACACCGCTGTGTTGACTGCTTCTGCCCAAAACTGTTTGGACAAGCCTGCATGTAACCTCATGCTTCTGGCTCTCTCCGTTAATGTCCGGTTCATACGTTCTGCAACTCCATTTTGCTGTGGAGTCCCTGGCAACGTCCTCTCCATTTTGATGCCATTCTGGTAACAGAACTTCTTGAACGCCATATCCGTATATTCTCCTCCGTTGTCGGACCTCAGCTTCTTTACTCGCAATCCTGTTTCATTTTCCACCATGGCTTTCCATTTCTTGAACACATCGAATACTTCGGACTTGTGTCTCAAGAAATAAACCCACACTTTTCTCGAGTGGTCATCAATGAAAGTCACAAAGTATGACTTTCCGCCAATAGATGAAACTGCGGTTGGTCCCCAAACGTCTGTGTGGACTAACTCAAGCTTCTCTCGCTTTCGAGTTCTACCACTAGTGTTGAAACTCACCCTGGTTTGCTTCCCAAAGATGCAACTCTCGCATAAGTCTATATCAGTAGACTGAAGCTCTGGTAGTTTCCCCTTTGCATGCATATACTTGAGTCCCTTCTGACTCATATGCCCAAGTCTCTGGTGCCACAAGTTTGGGCCCTCCTTGCTTTCAGCAACTGCAATTGTCACACAAGCATCCGCCGTTGTGTAGAGGGTGCCAGTATCCTTGCCTCGAGCGATAATCATGGCGCCCTTGGTGATCTTCCAGTTATCACCAGAGAAGGTGGTGACATGTCCTTCTCCCGACAATTGCTTGACGGAGATCAAGTTCTTCCTCAATTCTGGAATATGTCTCACGTCCTTCAGCTTCCACACAGATCCATTGATCTTGATCTGTACATCACCCTTTCCGACCACGTCACACGGTTGATCATTACCGAGATAGACTCTACCAAAATCACCCCGCGTATAGTTTACAAAAAACTGCTTGTTTGAGGTAGCATGAAAAGATGCTCCGGAATCAATCACCCAGTATTCTGTTTTTCTCTCCAAAGAGCATATCAAAGCATCGTCGGCTTCCTCTTCCACAACATTGACTTCTGTCCTGTCCTCCTTTTCTTTTGGAGGTGCTGTGCACTGATTTTTGTAATGACCGGTCTTCCCACACTTCCAACATTCCACAACCTTTGTCTTGTTGGAGTTGTTTGGATTTCTGGATCTTGATCTTCCACTTCTGAATTTGCCATTGCCCCGTCCATTTCCTCTGTTGGAACTTCTGCCTCTGCTTTCCACGTTCAACGCCGATCCTGAAGTTGAGGCACCTTCTGATTGTCGTCTGATCTCCTCCGTTAAGATCATGCTTACGACATCATCGAACTTCAATTTTGACTTTCCGGCAGAGCCACTAATTGCTGTGACTGTACCATTCCAGCTGTCTGGCAACTGCCCAAGAATTAACAGAGCTCGAACTTCATCACTAAAAGTGATTTCGACTGTGTTTAGCTGGTCCGTCACTTCATTGAATTCATTTAGGTGCTCCCCAAATCTTCCGCCTTCGGCCATCTTCATATTGAACAGCTTTTTAATTAAGTGGACTTTATTTGCTGCAGATGGCTGTTCGTACATGCTAGAAAGGGCTGCCATGAGAGACTCTGTCGTCTTCTCATTTTTTATGTTGAAGGCCACTGACTTTGACAACGTCAGCCTGATTGTGCCGAGTGCTTTTCGATCAAGCAACTCCCAATCCCCCTGGCTTATATCTTCTGGCTTTTCTTTTAGTGGCTTGTATAGATCCTTCTGGTACAGATAGTCCTCCATTTGCATTTTCCAAAATCCAAAATTTGAACCATCAAATTTGTCAATTTTGGATATTTTCTCATCTGTCGACATTGTTCACACTCAATCACAAAACAGTCTAAAGAAATCTTTTCTGATGTGGAAGATCAGTCAAAGCTGCAACCACAGAGCATACTAAGAACTTCAAAAGATTTTAATGAGCCAAAGCTCTGATACCAATTGTTGGGAATTAGGACGCAACTAATCCCGCCCAGGATCGATGTGACACAAATAAATTGGATTGAGAAAATATAAATACGCAAAAATAAAATGCAAATACGAAACACAAAGATTTACGTGGTTCAGCAATTTGCCTACGTCCACGGACCCACACCAATATATTTCACTAACTCGGAAAAATGAGGAGTACAAAAATACAACACTGTATTTTTATCTGCCTATGCAAAGGCTATTCTCTCCAACTCACTTTTCTCCCTATTTTGTGAAATGCCTCTCTTGTGTTGCTCTCTACACAAGATCACTCTTTGTTGTGGTGGTGTATTACAAGTGAATTTTAGCCTTCTATTTATAGGCAAAATTCACAAGCATGCATGACAAATTTTCAACAAAATTAGGCCACATTTTAGCTCCATGTCTTTTGTCAAAAGTTGGCTCCTTTTGACTAGCTTTTGTCTTCCAATTTCAACAAAATTAGGCCACATTTTAGCCCCATTTTTCAACAATCTCCCACTTGGGGACAAATGTGGCTTCCCCTGAGATATCTCCTTCTTGCAACTCCTTGTAAAATATGGTGTGAGTCATTTCCTTTGTCTTCACTTCAGAAGACCAATTGAAGCTGAGCACAGCTCCAATTTTTCCTTTGTTACTGTCTTGGTCATCATGTCGGCTGGGTTC
Organism: Ligustrum vulgare; assembly: GCA_963555705.1. Lineage (NCBI taxonomy): Eukaryota > Viridiplantae > Streptophyta > Magnoliopsida > Lamiales > Oleaceae > Ligustrum > Ligustrum vulgare. The sequence goes on along the minus strand of CAUVWQ010000023.1, from coordinate 68,973 downwards.
TTGCTACCCTGGATCTTCTCTAGTATTAATACTTCATCCTCTAGAAGAGACCTGATGAAGTGATAACGGAGTCCAATGTGCTTGGTTCTAGAATGAAATGCTGAATTCTTTGCCAGATGTATCGCACTCTGACTATCACTGTGCAAAACATTCTTCTCCTGACTGAATCTCAATTCTGCCAACAAACCCTATAACCAGATCATTTCTTTGCTAGCCTCGGTTACTGCCACGTACTCTGCTTCTGTAGTGGATAGAGCAACAATCTTCTGTATCTGCGAAATCCAGCTAACTGCAGTAGTACCTATTGTGAAAACATAACCAGTAGTGCTCCTTCTGCGATCTACCTCACCAGCAAAATCTGCATCTACAAAACCTTGTAGAGCCACCTCGCCTCGTCCAAAGCATAAGCATCTATCAGTAGTTCCCTGTAGATATCTTAATATCCACTTTACTGCTTCCCAATGCTGCTTTCCTGGATTTGCCATAAACCTGCTCACAACTCCCACTGCATGAGCAATATCTGGTCTGGTACAAACCATGGCATACATCAAACTTCCAATGGCTGAGACATATGGTATTTTAGCCATGAAGTTTATATCGTCCTCTGTCTTAGGACTCTGATCACTAGATAGACGGAAGTGATTAGCTAGTGGTGTGCTGACAGCCTTCGCACTGCACATGTTAAATCTCTGCAGAACTTGACTAATGTACTTGGCCTGAGATAACTGCAAGATACCCTTCTGCTTATCTCTGAAAATCCTCATTCCGAGAATCTGCTTCGCTGCACCCAAGTCCTTCATTTCGAATTCTGCTGACAGCTGCATCTTTAACTTCTTGATTTCGTCCATATCTGAGCCTGCTACTAACATATCATCGACATAAAGTAGCAAAATTATATAACTGGACTCGAATCTCCTGAAGTAGCAACAATGGTCAATTTTTGAAAGTCAATTTTTAAGAAAAGCAAGTATGTTTTTATGAAAGGTAAATATACCTTATGTTTTTATGAAAAGAAAATATACTTTATGTTTTTACGAAAAGTAAGTATACCCTATGCTTCACGAAAATGTTTTTTTGGATCATTGCTATGAAATCAATCTACCAAGATTGTTATGGGTCCCATATGATAAGTTATGATATGTTAAGGGGACCGGAGTTTTAGTAGCGCTATACATAAGAATTCTTGCCACGAAGTTCGGTAACATTCTTGTGTCTCCTATGTTTATGAGGATTTGCCACGAAGTTCGGTAAAATTCCTATGTTTCCATATGTTTATGAGGATTTGCCACCTAAGTTCGGTAAAATTCCTGTCGCATATGTTTATGAGGATTTCGATCCTATCTTATGTTATGATGCAATTGATCCCTATGAATTTCAGAAAATTATGCTTGGTATACTTACTACATAAGAATTCTTGCCACCGAAGTTCGGTAAAATTCTTATGTTTATGAGGATTTCGATCTTATCTTATGTTATGATGGAAATGATCCCTATGAATTTCAAGAATTATGTTTTGGTATACTTACTGTTATTATGATTTTACTGCATAAGAATTCTTGCCACCTAAGTTCGGTAAAGTTCTTGTGTCTCCCTATGTTTATGAGGATTTCAATCCTATCTTATGTTATGCTTTCAAAAGAAATTATGCTTGGCATAATTAAAATGTTTTTATAAGTATATGGTTTTCAAAGAGCTGTTTTCAAAGAGTTGTTTTCAAAGAGCCTATGATTTTCAAAATATGTTCCGTGCTGTAATGCACAATATGAGTTTTATCAAGAGCCGTTTTATAAAGAAGCTCTATCAATGCCCGTTTTATAAAGAGCCGGGATTTATGTGTTTAATCATCTTATAAATTAAATTAATTTGCGATGAGTCTACTGAGTATTTCCCCCATGAAATACTCACCCTACTTTTTAACAGTTTTGCAGATTTCGGAGACGGTGGCGAGCGATGAATGATGGTGGCAATAATCATTAAACGGGTGAAAGTTTGACGTTAATGATTTCCGTATTTTTCCAAACAATCGAATAATTTAGAGAAGTTCATTTATTTGAGAAATTATGACATTGTCAATTTCTTTATAAAATTAATGGTTCGATTTACTATTTCAAATGGTTTCATAAATGTTTTCAATTTTATCGGCCATTACAGTTTATTTAATGTTGCCAAAAAATGAATTTCAATTATTTCTTCCGCAAAAATATTATTCGAAAAATTTAGACAGAAAATGACGTAGTGAATCGGGTATACGGAACTCGGGGCGCTACAATTTGGTTCAAAATAATATTGTAGCTATTATTTTATTAATTAATGTTGAATTACGTAGTTAACATTGTCGTTCGTTATCATAGATTTATAATCTGCACCGAGAGACTCCTTCAACTATCACATCGAAAGTATTGGCGCTTGCATCTCACACTTCACTTAACATCCACACTTATCCAGCATGTAAGTTAACAGCATTCAATTTCTTATATGTAGCGACATTCCAAGTAAATTAGCGACATCAAATTCGTTGCTACAGGCTTCATATCAGCAGTGATGACTTTTGTCTTCGCTATTTAACATTAGCCACGGGCCTACAGTGAAATCAAGTGGGGAGGGGCGACCAAACCGAGCTAGCTAGATGTTGGAGGCTGGCTTTATTGGTGAAGATAATGGCGATCATGGGAAGAACTTTAGACTCAGGGTATTTTTTTTTTTTTTAATTTTATTCTGTAGAAATTGGGGACTAAGCCATGGGTCGCTATTTTGCATTAGCCACGGGCCTACAGCGACGCCGGTATGCGATGACCTTGCCGTCACAAATGTGAAACTGAGATGATTTCTATATAGCTGCAAAAAATATGTTAATTACACTGAACTTCCAGTCTAATCGTAGTTTGTCTTGTTTCCAAATTATATTCGAATTTTTAATATTGGCAGGCAGTTTATTTAGACTACATTATCTTCAGGTGGAAATTATTGACAAAATATTCATTGGTGTAATTACCGTCATTTTTAATGCAAATTCTATCTGCGCAAAACATGTGATGGCTTAGTTATAAACAAATGAATAAAATATAATCAATTAATGCATTACTAGCCAGCCAGCCAGCCAGCCAGCCAATTACACGCAATGATGATTGAAAAATGATTAGTCAAAACGGGCAGCTAGGCAAATAGATTTTTATGCTTACTTTTGTGAATTTATATATATTTCATCCAACTCATCCTAAGGGCAATCATATTTCTTCTCTTTTTTATTGAGTTAAAACCAGCTTTTTTCTTTGGCTCTAATGGAAAACGCCTTTCCCTTCAGTTTCACTACTTTTGCTCTCTTTATGTCCCTGCTCTTTCCGTTCATTACCAAATGGAAGAAATACACAGCTGATACAAAACTCCAAAAACTTCCACCTGGTCCCAAACAGTTGCCCATAATTGGACATTTGCACCTTTTAAGTTTACTTCCACATCGTGATTTCAAAGAGTTGGCCGAAAAATACGGACCATTGATGCGCTTGAAGTTTGGTGAAACTTCAGTTATCGTCGTATCTTCGCCGGAAGTTGCTAAAGAAGTATTGAAAACTCAGGATCCTACTTTTGCAGATAGAATTGGAACTATGTCTACTGAGATTATTTTGTATAATCAAAGTGATATGTTATTTAGTCCATATAATGATTACTGGAGACAAATGCGTAAAATCTGCATTTTGGAACTCTTAAGTTCCAAGCAGGTTAAATCATTTGCTTCCATTAGAAGTGATGAGGTTCTTAAACTCATAACATCTATTAAATCATCTGAGGGAAAACCCACAAATATCACCGAGAAAATTTTCTCATCGACAAGTTCCATTATTGCAAGAGTGGCATTTGGGAAAATATGCAAAGATAAAGACACACTAGTAAAACTACTCATGGAAGCTTCATCCTTATCGTCAGGCTTTGAACTGGCTGACCTGTTTCCTTCCTCGAAGATAGTTAGACTTTTCAGTTTGAACAAGGTAAAATTTTGGGCGATGCGCCGCAAGCTTGATGTGATTCTTGATGAAATAATTGACGAACACAAGGAGAATTTGGCAAGAATGAGCAAGGACAAGAAAGGATTAGATTCCACAAGAAGGGGAAACGGAGAGTTTGGCAATGAAGATTTAGTTGATGCTTTCCTACGACTAAAGGAAAGTGGCGAACTTGACATTCCAATAAACTACGACAACATCAAAGCTGTTGTGATTGTAAGTATTTCGGCTATTACTAATCATTTAATTTTATGTAATTTTCATTAACAAGTTAGTGGATTTTTTGTACGTAGGACATCTTCCAAGGTGGAACAGATACATCCTCAGCGACAGTTGATTGGGCTATGGCCGAACTACTAAGGAATCCACGTGCAATGGTGAAGGCACAAGCTGAAGTACGAGAAATCTTTAAGGGACGTGAAAATGAAATCATTGACGATACAGATCTTCAAAAGTTAAAGTACCTAAAGATGGTAATAAAAGAAACTATGAGGATGCATATAATCACTCCCCTTATCCCAAGAGCTTGTAAGAAAGATTCTCAAGTCAATGGCTATTTTATACCTGCCAATTCCAAAGTCATTGTAAATGCATGGGGAATGGCCAGAGATCCTAAGTATTGGACTAACCCTGAAAGTTTTGAACCTGAACGTTTTGAGAGCAACGGTGTGGAATACACTGGAAATCACTTTGAATATCTTCCATTTGGATCAGGAAGAAGAATGTGTCCAGGAATGACTTTGGGCATTGCTGACGTTGAGCTCCCTTTAGCACAACTTCTCTATAACTTCGACTGGAAACTCCCCGAAGGAGTCGATCCGCATAATTTAGACATGAATGAGACGTCTGGATTAACTGCAAAGAGAAAAGAAGACCTCTACGTGATTGCTACCCCTTATGATCCATAACTTTTGCTACTAGGAGAAATATAATATAAATGAGTATAAATAAGTCACTTCCATCACGTCATGCTTTTCTTATTGTAATTCCGACTAATAATTTTCAGTTCTTCTTATTCTTCTCCTGCATACATTATTTCCTAACGACCTTGTTATGCTCGACACTGTTCTAAAGTATTGTTCTTCGTGTAAATTTTCTTTTCCCTTGGCGGCATAAAACTACTAATTTCTGAATTAATTGTTGTCCAATTTAGGTGTGGGTATTTGAACCAGAAATTTTCGTGCCCGTTCAATTCTAAAAATTACATGGAATCGAGTGGTTCCATTGACAAAATACCCAAATTTTAATGGGTTAGGTTCTTTAAATTCCTGGACCGGAACCCGATCAGGTACTGCAGCTCATTATATTACGTTTTTATTCTACCATTTAATATATGGTGTAAATTGTCTAAATTCGTTTACTAATATATAGTAGATTTAGCAAAGACATTAGTCCTAATGGCCTTAATTTCCTTTGTTACTATTCGACTTGACTTTCCGAAGGAGACCTTGAAAATCCGGAAATAAAACCAAGGGGAAGGACATCCATTTACAACAATTTTTACTTTTAATGATGAAGTAAAGGTTTAAAATATCACTACGAAAAAATGGCCCTTTTTCGACGAACGTTTTAGTCGGTAAAGCCTGTTTCCATCGCAAATGACAATCTCCGACGGTACTTTTCTGTCCAAAAGCTGTCAGAGTAGTTTGCAAGAAGAGACTGAAGTTCCACATATTTCAAAAGAGAAAAAGTCGAAAACGGCAATGTGATGTAGGAAAGATGCATGGTTATATGTAACTACAAGTATTGAATAATTTTTATTTGTATTTTGGTACAACATTTTGAATTCAATGATATATTGATTGAAATTAAAAATCTTAATAAAATTTATTGTGTTTCTGCATTTTTATATTATTTTGAATAATGCAAAAAAAAAAAAAAAAGAATTAATTAATTTGATACAAATAAAAAAAAATCTAAAAACGATTTAATTTCTCCCTACAAGTAGTATCTTAGCCTACAAATACTCTTTCCCTACAAAAAATTATTTGTGGAGAAAAGTAGGATTTAGCCACAAAATAATTTGTTACTATGTGCCTACAAAATTTGTTTTGTGAGCCAATGTAATTTTAGTAGACAAATAATTTTTTCAGGAAAAGAAATAGGCTTCAAATTGTATTTGTGTCCAAAGGGTTTGTGGGAAGAAACTTTAGCCGACAAAGTTCGAAATTTTGTAGGTTAATACCTTTCCCCTCAATGTTTACCACACAAATCTCCGTACAAATTTTTTTTGTATGGAAAGGTTTTTCCCCACAACTAAAGACCTTTCTGCGACGACCCGAATTCTCGACCATTCGAGTGCCACAAAAAGTGACTCATATCATATTATCGAGACTTAAATAGTAATGTAAAATTATTCAAAAGAATAATTAGAATCCCATAATTTTATTTGTGAATAAAAATAGAACATAATTTTCTTACATAAAGTTCAACATAATTATCTCATCAATCTTAACCACTTTTGCCACTTCCATGTTGACCGCCTCGAACCTTCAATTATCTGAAAATGGTAAATATCGTGGAGTGAGATTTATAAAATCCCAGTAAGTATACCAAGCATAAATTTTCTTTTGAAAGCATATGGATCATTTTCATCATAACATAGGATAGGATCGAAATACTCATAAACATAGGGAGACACAAGAATTTTACCGAACTTAAATGGCAAGAATTCTTATGTGTAGCGCTACTAAACTCCGGTCCCCTTAGCATAATCATAAACATATCATATGGAACCCATAACAATCTTGTGAGATTGATTTCATAGCAATGATCCAAACATTTTCATAAAAACATAAGATATACTTACTTGTCATAAAAACATACTTACTTTTCATAAAAACATAAGGTGTATTTACCTTTCATAAAAACATACTTACTTTTCATAAAAACATAAGATATACTTACTTGTCATAAAAACATACTTACTTTTCATAAAAACATAAGGTGTATTTACCTTTCATAAAAACATACTTACTTTTCATAAAAACATAAGATATACTTACTTGTCATAAAAACATACTTACTTTTTATAAAAACATAAGGTGTATTTACCTTTCATAAAAACATACTTACTTTTCATAAAAACATAAGATATACTTACATTTCATAACAACATACTTAATTTTCATAAAAACATAAGATATACTTACTTGTCATAAAAACATACTTACTTTTCATAAAAACATAAGATATACTTACCTTTTAAAAGATTAAAATGAAGTGTAGTAGTAAATGGACCAAAACTTTCTTGACCACCTTGAATTTCTCTTACTTGTGGATTTTGTCAAGAGATTGGAAATAAGTGTATATGTGTAGAGTTGTGTGTAAAAGAGATGGGTTTAAATAGATGTATAAAGTTGGCATATTGTAAACATAATCATTCAATTCTATTAATTTTAACACATCCTTTTCTTAAAGTAAAGCACCATTCATATACTTTTCCATATTTATACAAATATTATGCTCTTCATGATTACATATAATGGAGTCTTATCAACCATTCATATACTTTTCCATATTTATACAAATATTATGCTCTTCATGATTACATATAATGGAGTCTTATCAACCATTCATATACTTTTCCATATTTATACAAATATTATGCTCTTCATGATTACATATAATGGAATCTTATCAACCATTCATATACTTTTCCATATTTATACAAATATTATGCTCTTCATGATTACATATAATGGAGTCTATAATTCATTCATATACTTTTCCATATTTATACAAATATTATGATCTTCATGATTACATATAATGGAGTATATAATTCATTCATATACTTTTTCATATTTATACAAATATTATGCTCTTCATGATTACATATAATGGAGTATATAATTCATTCATATACTTTTCCATATTTATTAAATTAAGATTCTCATAATTATTATATATAATGGAACCTCTCATGCTTGCATATATTTTCTTAATTTCAATAATAAAAATAATTTTTGTATAAATAAATATTGGGATAACATTGAATTAAGTACTTGGACTTAATATACTTTAAATCAAGAGAATTGAGATATTTTTAGAAATTCGGAATTTAATTTAAAATCGAACGATCTCGATTATTTCTTGACTTGGCTATACGAATACGTCGTGGCGTTAACTTAATAAAAATGGGTGAAATAGTAGCGACACAATTTTCTATTAAAATAATTATTAATCGCGTAAAAATTCTTGGTCGCTACACTTTCCCTTCAAAATAATTTTGTATGCGGAAAGTAAATTTCTTGTAGTGATACTTACAAGTGAAATATGTATATAGTATTGAACCAGAAGTTCATAAGTGAAATATATATTGTATTGAATCAGAAGTTCATCGATATTATATTGAATGAAGTGTTCATACATAGAAGTGAAATAAAATCGTATTGAACCAGAAGTTATATAATGAACGGTTAGATAATCCCGATTAAAAGTTTTAAATTATTTTCTATGAGAATAACTTGTTTAAAAATTGTTTATCACATAACAATATTCTATATATGTCAATATGATGAAACATGGATTAGCTCAAGAAACTTTATGATTTCTAAGAAGTGCGATATATATACACACCACCAAAACGCACTTAGATATATGATTAAGATTATATCCATAATTATGAATGACATGTGTTGCGACATTTTTAGCCAATATAATACAAGATCTCTCCACATTAGGGGAGATTAAATGATTAATAATGTATGACATGCCTGAAGCATGACTACGCTTGAAGTGCAATGCAATTGATTCCAAAAATAGATATCTCTCGAATAATTGAGATGATCCTTTGAGGTTAAATACTCATGATGGCTATATATTATATCTATATTGAGATGAAAAGGATTCAAGAAATAAGTCGACTATATACAAAACACAACTCTCTTGTGAAAATGAGGTTTGTGAAACTCATAAAGTTTTGATCAAATGTAAAAATCCCAGAGTAGGGATTATTGTTATAGGACCCAAAGTCTGAACACTTAAATGTGTAAAGCCAGCAGTTATTTTTGCAAATGAAAAATATTATATATTCGTAAAAGACGACTCGTTGCACACAATTTTTTTTCAAAGAACTGACAAATATATGGTGAATGAGACTATAATCTAAATCACTAACTTGAGTTCTTTGATGTACCAATGAGTCAGATCAAAATGTATGATTCTCATCTCGGTACTTTGGGAGTATTCTTTGATGTACCAGTTGATCGCGATATGTTGAGATTTCAAGTAAAATGATTATAGATTATATTTCGGAATTGATATCTATTTCAATGATTTATTATACTTATGCATATTAGAAAATGTGATTTATAAGATGCAAGAACATACATGTATAATCACTGAAAGATTAATTCAATATATCCAGAATAGTTCACTATAGAATAATACAAATGACCCCATAATATAATATGTAGAAATTGAAATTGGGGCATACTATTATTGTAAATTATATCTGAGCAATTGATCGATCACCAGAAGTGAATTCTAGAATTCGAAAATGACTAATTTTTAATTATTCACCAAAAGTGAATTCTATATTTGATTATTCACCAGAAGTGAATCAATTCTAGATTTGAAAAATGCAATCGATCAATTAGTAAAACATTGCTTTATATAGCATGTTATAATATCATAAATGAGCAATGAACAATGTATATAAAGCTCATCATAAATGATATGTCTCATGAAAAGATTCAGGATTGCATAAATATACTTGTGATATTTCATGATCGAAATAAATACACACTGCACTCTTTTTTCCTTAACTGAGATTTTGTCCCACAGGATTTTCCTAGCAAGGTTTTAATGAGGCAACAGTTATGGCACGTATTAATGAGAATAATGTACTTTTTTTTTCCTTCGCTAAGGTTTTGTCCTATAGAGTTTTCCTAGCATGGTTTTTGAGATATTATCAATGCTATTTATGAGCTCTAATTCAACAACACACTACAAGAATCGAGAGTAATAGGGGCGACTTTTGTCGCCCCTATAGATTTAAAAGTCGCCTCTAAAGATCTTTAGGGACGACGAGGTCGCCCCTAACATGTCGCTGCTATAGGCTCGTTGCAATAGACATTTAGGAACGACAACTATCGCCCCTGAAAGTGTATGAACCTATAGGGGCAACTATGTCGCCCCTGTAGATATAATCATTTATTTATTAAGAATTACCTACTGGGGCGACATAGTCGCCCCTATAGATATAATTTTTCATTAAAAAATTTTTTATTTTTTTTTTTAACGTTGCAGTGCAACCCAGCTGGGGCTTAAACTTCCTGCCCATCGTCCATCACCAAACAAAGCCAAAAAAAAAAAAATTGTTTATCAACTTCAAAGTCTTGCAAACCAAAATACAATCTCAAAATCATCAAAAGGTTTAACTTCACTTCAAAAGTTCCAATATCCTTGAATTAAATGCATAGCAAACCTTTCGAAAATCCCTAAATCCATTAAGTGCTTCATAGCATTTCTTCAAGAATATCAGGCAGTGTACTCACTATCATTTTATACCCTTCAGATCTGCAATTATTTGAACATCAAACACCACCCTTAAAAAGAAACAAACATTTATTTGTTAGCTAACGAACCAAAGAAAAGATAAGCTATACAAAAAATTTCTTCAAGCAACCAGATTTTTTTGTAGTTGCATCCTCTTTTATGTCAAGCTGAAGTATGAGATTTGCTGGAATCCTGCAAATAAAAACCATAGATAAAACCAAGAAAAATATAACTCTAGTATTTATTTCCTAACCTGGGTTTTAGATTAGGGCGCAGTCGCAAACTAATGGAGAAGAAGGGTGCAGCCGCGCAGAAAAATGGGGAAGCAAGGATTTTATAGAAATCACCCTATAGGGGCGACTTTTATACTCAACAGGGGCGACATTTGTCGCCCCTATAGATAAAATTTTCATCTGGGTTATGCACGCTAATTTTTACCGCCTAAAAGGCTGAAAATTTTCGAATTTTTAGGACCTATAGGGGCAACATGTGTCGCTCCTATAGATAAAATTTTTATCTGGGTTAAACGCGCTAATTTTTACCGCCTAAAAGGCTGAAAATTTCTAATTTTAGGACCTATAGGGGCGACATGTGTCGCTCCTATAGATAAAATTTTCATCTGGGTTAAGCGCGCTAATTTTTACCGCCTAAAAGGCTGAAAATTTTCTAATTTTTAGGACCTATAGGGGCGACATATAGGGGCGACTTTGTCGAGTCGCCCCTATAGGTCTGGTATCCTATAGGGACGACTTTGTCGAGTCGCCCCTATAAGTTTTGAATATATAGGGACGACGTGATTGTCGCCCCTAAATAGTCGCCCCTGTTGCTCCATATTCTTGTAGTGACATGTTTTGTGCTGCAATGATATCAACAAATAAAGAAAGTCATAGCCACCTTATGAAGAATGTAATGTCATCGACAACACAAAGAGACTTTCATCCATGTACATATTCCAGACTGAAGATGATACCAATATTCCAAAGGTTCATGAATACTCGGTTGCACACTTCATGGGGAGAATCGCGTTGTACTCTTTTTCCTTTATCCAGGTTTTGTCCTACAAGGTTTTCCTGGCAAAGTTTTAATAAGACAGCGACTGTACTCTTTTTCATTCGTTTAGGTTTTATCCCGTTGGGTTTTCTTGATAAGGTTTAAAGGGGCAGTACTTCAGAATTCCAAACTTCAGCACATGATTTGTTCTACTTATCATTTGATGTCATTTCAAACAGTAGACTCAATGATTCACGGTGACTAATATCAGGGAGAGCAGCTGTACTTTTTTTCCTTCGTTCAAGTTTTATCCTATTGGGTTTTCTTAGCAAAATTTTAACAAGGCAGGAAATTACGTAATGGGTCATTCAAGAGGGAGTATTATAAAATATATATTTTATATATAATGTGAATGACCATTATATCCCTATAAATTTTACATTATTATGATTATGCCATTATCCACCCCTATAAATAGGGGCTTATATTTCATTCTTATACACACAATTGAAATAAGAATTCTCTCCATCTCTCTCTCTCTCTCTCTCTCTCTCTCTCTCTCTCTCTCTCTCTCTCTCTTTCTTGTTCTATTTATGATAGTTTTACAATAGCGCCTTTTTTTTTTCATTTTTGGAAGAAAGTCCAAGTCTAAAACCGGCCTAATATTCTTCAAAATTGTGTAGCGACTAGGTCTTTGTCTTCTCCAAAGAGAAAGGCCCACTTTTGTGTTAAAAAATCATTTTTCTCCATTTATGATATTGAGTCAAATTTGATCTAACTCCTTCATCTAGTCCAAAAAATACAAAATATGATCAGTATCGAAATATTAAGCATTTAAAATCGTTAAACCAAGAGGAAATATCATAAATTAAACAATAATTATTCAATCTATTAAATCCTCCCTCACTTAGATAATGCTTGTCCTCAAGCATAAACTAGCTCAAGTTAATGAATTGGTTCCCATTACCATTCATTCATATATCTCCATCTATCCATCGACAACCCAAAATCACCATGCCTTAAAGATTTAAATCTCAACAAAGCAAGAAACAAGCAAGCAAGAATAGATTAAATCCCCATCTACCAACACGAGATTAATCATTTCAACAATTTTTCGAAATCCAAATATAGTGGAATTTAACATCTCACATTAGATTCATACAATACGCTCAAAGTGTTTAGGGTGTAAAGTATATATGTACTCTCATGTCAAAGCATAGAAAACTCTTACCATAGGCTTGCTAATATATCACATCGGCGCCACCTATGGTTTTGAATGCAAACTAAGACTCTTAACACTAGTTGTAATGGGGTTTTGGTAAGGTGGGGTAAAAAGGATATATTTTTGGCTATTTTCATTGAAGGAATTATACAAACTTCTTCACAAGAACTCAGTTAGACTTCGTGTACTTCCTTCAATCAAATCACTTCCGAACCATTTCAAATAGCATCTCTTTGCTTCACAATCATGTTTTTTTTCTTTTTCTTTCTCTTTTTTTTTTTCATCCCTTTTTTTTTCCTTTCTTTCTTTCCTTTTCTTTTCATTTTTTTAATATAAAAGAACACTGTAGATTGCAACTCAACCACTTTATCCCCAACTTTATTTCACAATACCACTCCTCAAGAATAACGAGATTTACACTATGGATCTTTGATTCCCAATATACTTCAATCTCAATCAAAAAAAAATAAAAAATTGAATCTCATGTGAATAAGCCTATAAATTCTTTCAATGCAAGGTTCAAAAGAATGGAATATTTTATTTACTAATTCAACCCATTCAAAAAGCAGGCTATAGTAGAACCAGGCTATAGTAGCGCACTCCCTATTCTCATCCATATTAGCTCTAATCATCAACAACCCCATTTCCTTATGATAGTCCTCTACACTCTTGGATCCTTGGTATAAAGATTGCAATTTTTTATGCAGCTCCCAATGAAAATGACTTGGCACGAATCTCTTCATTATGATAACTTTGAATTCATTACAAGTGCTAATGGGCCTTTCTCGGTTCCTCCTCCTAGAAGCCACCAATTGATCCCACCAAGTAATAACATATTTGGTGAATTCGAGTACCGCAACCTTAACCTTTTTCTCCTCCGAATAAGTGTAGCTATCAAAAATCAACACAATCTTCTTTTCCCACTCCAAGTATGCTTCCGGATCATTCTTACCCTTGAATGAATGAATTGTCATCTTGATATTGCTCATGCTATGATCCGTTCTATCCCCAAAAAAATCTCTACCCCTCCTTCCATGCCTAACTCTTCTATCCATAATTTCCCCATCATCAAAATCACTACTTTCTTCATTCTCATCAACCACCTCTGCTGTGTCCTTGTCCACCTTGCTTACGTGCATTAGGAAATTCCCGAGGTTGCTCTAATCTTTCTAACCTACCCATCACATTTCCAAACAACCGCTCAAACCGTTGTACCATATCTTCTGACATGTTGGCTCAATCGTTGTTTTATGCAGTAGAAGAATGTTCCAACATCCTAAACCATATCTTCTGACATTTTGGCTCAATCGCTGTTTTATGCAGTAGAAGAATGTTCTGACATCCTAAACTAAGTAATTTATACCTCACGTGTTTTCACTCATGTATCACTCAGTTTTGACTTTTCCCTCTATTAATCTCACCGCTCTTGCCTTTTTCCAGTCAATAGCTTCCACACCACTAGCTTTAAAAAACGAATAAGAACTCATAAAAGTATTAAACTAAAAGAATCCAAACTAAGGTATGAGTGAGAATTTAATGATTGTTGGAATAGACTCAATGAAGAAATTGATAAAGGGAATTTGACTTAATGAAGGAATTGACACTTTTGACTCGAGATAAAATTGATTCAAGAAAATAGTTCTAGAATCAAAATAAAGTCTTTTTTTTTTTTTTTTTTTACTGATTTCTCGAAACTAACCTTTTCTGTTGAAATTTTCAATTTTTTTTTTTTTTTTGCTCAAAAATTCAACTACAAGAGTAACGAAATTCGATTTGGATGTTGAAAGAATGAAATAACGACCTTTGAATTTCTTTGGAATACTTTTTGGATCAAAAACTCAAGAATTGGAAGAACGCGATGAACGAAAAGAAAGAATTCAAGAAAACAAAGAAAGATATAACCTTGATTTTTGGAGCCCAAGCTTTGATACCAACTGATGCAAACCATGTAGCAATCATAGCTATGTAACCCACACAAGATTGACACGAGCCTAAGAAATCCAATAGATCAAAGTTTAGAGATTGATTCAGAACTATTAAACTAAGCAACCAACACAATCAATATGATATGTTGACCTCTTAATCACAAGAATGATAAATCTCACCAAAGTTTGAACACTACAAGAATTAATCTCCCAAGTTTGGATTTTATTCAATGAAGAATGTTTTGAAAACAATATAGCCTCACAGTATAATCTCAAAGTTTTCTCCATAATACAATGAATGAAAAAACATATAAATAGGGTAGAAAAACAGAACATAACTATGTGCCATAAATATTAGAGTTCTAATTTACCTAAAATGGCTAAAACTAAAAAAGGAAACAGAATTTCATAGGAATTCTGTTCGCGACAAAGTTATGACCTTAATTTATGTGTTTACGGCCGTAAGTAGGTTTCGGGTTAAGCGCTATGGCCGTCAGAGACAGACTTGTGGACATAAGTCTATTTTCCCCCAGAAATTCCTATTTTCGACCGAGAGATAGTTACGGCCGTAACTGAGGATGCGATCGTAAGTTGGTCTTTTCATCTCCTTCTTCGGTTGCTTGAATGATGACGATCCATTTGTCTTCTTGGCTTGACTCCAACATAAAACTTGCTTCTTTTCTAGCCAAGAATGTTGTTTTGTCCATCATTTCTTGTACAAGATTTTCCATTGCTTCATAACCTTATTCGTCCACAATCGAGTCATTTGTCCTCCTTCAACTATCAACTAATCATTGCATGGACTTGTATTCGTGATCTAGATCACATCATTCCTCCTTTTAGAAAACATCTCTTTCATGAACTAGCTTGTAAAATTATAAGAATGAGTAAATGGGAATGCTCAGTAGGAAAGATTACAATGGTGCGATCCCGAACAAATATATTTAACGCATGTGTCAAAAATATCATACAGTCATCATATCTTTAGAAACTGGTAAGAGCTGAATAGATATCATATCTTTGATACCGGATGGCCATATAATTAAACAGCATATCATATCATAATTTTTCATGAGTATAATAAATTGACAACATCGACAAGTAATATAAACGGGACAAGAACAACTGCATTCGGAGTAATTTCTGCCATTTAAATCAACTGCACACATGCCGAAGTGAACTTGTGTCGAGAAAGTATAGTTTTTATTTGTGGTGATTAATTTGGCTTTTTGACAATATTTATAGATTAAAAACACGTTACAAAATCTGAGTTTTAATACTGTTATGATTGAGAAATACCGTGTACAAAAAGGAACAAGAGAGACCCCAGAAAGAACTTGATTTCCTATTGATAAATGGTATTTCAAACTAATTGAAAAAGGATAAGGACGAATAGCCTTAGGATTTTGATTTCTTACTTGTAGCAAATACATGTCAACCAACAGAAGAATATGTTAGGTAGTAATAAATTAAAAATCATATTTAAACTCATATTCTTTCATTCAAATATAAATTGACGTGATTTTATCCAAAATAACTTTTTATTGGGTAAAGACTCCTAATCAATTACAATCTACAAAATAAGTTTAATATCGATGAATTAATTGTCACTCGATCAATAATTAATTTGTAACACCCCAAGTTCAAGAATCTTAAACCTAGGTGTTAACTTTCCTTTTTCTTTTAATGCGGAAATAAATCGTTTAAACATTAAAATGCGGAATTTAAAACGTTTGCACAATTAAAATATTCATTTATCTATTATAAAATTCTTAAAAATTTCGACAGAGTCTCCCCTATAAATTGGACTTAACCAACCTGTAGAGGGACATCAAAACCATTTTACAACATAAAACTCAACTCAAATAAAAATCCAATACTCAACATACAAACTCAATTCTACTTCAAACTCCCACATCACCACACTATTTCAATTTCAATCCCCAAACTCCTCAACACAACATTTTTCATCAATAAGCTTCAATTAAATACAATAAGTGATAATATAACCAATATTAGAAATTCCATAACTAATTTAAACTAATCTCAACCAACAATTATCAAAATAATGAATTAAGGAATAAATTCAAATGATAACTTTAATAAATTTAACTTTATTAAATAATGTCGACAGCGGGTACTTTCCGAGTCAGCCGCCAAATGTTCTCCTCGGATCACCTAACTTTCATCACCTGAAATGTTGGGGAGGGATTGGGGTGAGCTAAAGCTCAGTAAGTAAACTGTATGCATGAATGCATGCTTATGACATGAATGCTTTAAAAATTCCATGTATGTATCCCCATTTACTTTACTTTCCAGAACTTTCAAACTTTTCAAACTTTCACTTAACATTTCAAAGCTTTCACTTAACATTTCAAAACTTTCACTTCATTTCCATCGTGAGCTCACTTGGTGTAACTTCTAGTCAATCAGAATACAGTGGGCAATTACTTATTTGGAACCAGATCCCACCGCAAAGCGGTTTAACATTCACTTTCCCACCGCAAAGCGGTTTAACATTCACTTTCCCACCGCAAAGCGATTTAACAGTCCACCGTAAACGGTTGAACATTCCGTCGCAAAGCGACTTAATTCGGGTACGCCGGTCCCCCGCGCCCCATTTCCCACTCGCAACTTTCATGAACTAGAAGTACACCCATTCTTTCTTTAAAAACTTGGGATACATAACTTTTGAACAAACTTGCACCTTGACACATTTCTTTCATTTAAAAACATTTCACTTCCCAATTTCGATGCCAATGCATGCTTGATGATGCAATGACATGATAATGTGCATGCTTGAACATTCTTCATAATAACATATACTTTCACAAAGTAAATGATGTTCATCAAAGCAAGTAAGTTGTAAGACAGTCATTTACACATAACTTTCACATTTACATTTAACTTCTATGAAAATAGGGGGAAGTTTACTTACTTGACATCCTTAGTATTTACCGTTATCTGGATTTGCAAGTGGGGGAGCCTCGACTGCCTGTGTCGTCAATGTACCAAAAGTCCTAATTATTCACATTCATCAATAAATATGACTCTCAGTTCACAACCACGTTCGTTATTCATTTTAATACTAATCGAACATTGACCGAGATTAACACTTCAATTTAACCCGAACGTGACTTTACATAATAACCAAAACACATAAAACCATAATCGAAAGCAAAAGATTAAACCATTCGACACAACATTATAAGTTTAACTATTAAGGTACTTAAATAAAAAAAAAGTTTGAAAAATGTACACGACTTTACAATTTTCTCAAAAATCTAGTAATTACAATTATTACTCACGTTCACACAAAAAATCATATTTGAAATAGGGGATAAATTTCAATCCACGTTAGAAACTCTCATTTTTTAAATTCAAACTCAACCTCAAATTTACATAATTTAACCTAACGTTATAAAATCCACTCCCATAAAGTCCCAACAATTTCACAAATCTTAAAAACCAACATATATCCAAACTTCACTCAAATAGTTAACTAAACTACAATTTTCATAAATCTCAAAAATCAGAAATTTATATATATATATATATATATACTTTACAGCAAATCAGAAATTTATTCACGTTTATACCACTTTCCCAAATTCTAAAATTCTCAATTTAATAACTTAACTAACAAAATTTCAATTAAACTATTTTCATATATACAATTCAAACTTTTAACAATTTAGTAGTTAATTAAGCTACCAATTTCATAAATGAGATATATAACACAATATATGCATACATTTATATACATTACTCAAATCTGAAATTTACAATTAAATTTTTAATCTAAACCAAAAATCTGAAACCTGTAAGTAAATAGCATACACACACATAATCTCAAAACTGAATTTAATCACTAAAAATCTGAAATCACAAATAAATTTAAATTCTGAAATTTACACACAAGTAGCTTATGCATACATGTACATACATAGAATCAACATATACATGTTTGTGTGTTTGGGTGTCTGCGTGTGTGAGTATGCCGGAGTGTGTGAAATGTGTGCGTGCGAGGGTGTGGTTGTGTGCGTTCGGACCAGTGTGCGTGTGGGTTGGGTCGGGGGAAAAGGTGTTACCGTGGGTGACGGTGGCGGCCGGTGGTGCGCCTGCTATCTGTCCGGTGGTGTGCCGGCGAGAAATCGAGAGAGAGGGAGAAGTCGAGAGAGGGACGGAGGCGAGCGAGAGAGTGAGGTCTTGAGAGAGCGGCGTGAGTGAGAGAGATAATGAGGGTTAGATATAACTTTTGGAATTTGCAATTTGGCCCCTCAATTCTCTCAATTTAGAATTTAAGTCCACAACTCCCAATAAAATTTCAATTCGCCCTGAACCTTTTCCCAATCTCAATTTAATGAAATTTAAACACTTACTACTCAATGACAATTAGAATTTAACAAGCTTAACAAATAAAAATAATTAATTACACATAGAGTTCATAAACAATTTATAAACTTTTAATTGGCACATCGATCGAGACGGCGTCCAAGTCCTTCCACTGCAAAATAATTCCAATTATAGACGTTAACGATCATAAAAGTATAATTTATAATAACATTAAAATAATTATTACGTGAAATTTAAGAATGCACGTAAAAATGAAAAGCGGTATTACAATTCCTTACCCCCTAAAAGAAATTTCGTCCTCGAAATTAAAACTTACCAAAACTTGTGGATACTTGGCACGCATATCATCTTCACGTTCCCAAGTAGCCTCTTCTACTGTATGATTCCTCCAAAGGGCTTTAACTAATGTTACCTTCTTTCTCCTGAGTTCCTTATTATCCTTTTCTAAGGTTCTCGCATGTGACTATTCATATGTCAATTTCTCACGAAGATCTAATTACTCATAGCTGAGAATAAAAGATGAGTCTGGATAATACTTCCTCAGCCATAAGACGTAAAACACCTTTTGTATCCTAGATGGTTTTGGTGGCAATGCAATCAGATAAATTAGGTCACTCATCATTTCTAGCCTCTCAAGGCCAACAAAAGGGCTCAACCTTCTTTCATTTCTTCCCGAATCTCGTAACTCTTTTCATAGGAGCTACCTTCAAAAAGATCATATCTCCTTCAACGAATTCTAAGGTTTCCTTCTTTTGTCAGCATAGTTCTTCTGTCTACTCTTTGCATTTTTCATCCCCTGACGAATTATTTCAACAACTTCAGTTGTCTGCTGTACTATTACTGGACCCAATAATCTTCTTTCTCCTACTTCATCCCAATGAACCGGCAATCTACAATTTCTATCGTATGGTACTCAATACGGATCGAAGTTTAATAGCTATTGTTATAGGAGATCATCAACCAACATTATCCCACTTATGAATCCATTCACTAACTTTCCATTTCCAGCCTTTCATAGGATCTATTCTAACGTCTAAACCTTAATATATATATTGATTGATCACATTCTTAAAACTAAAATCAAGATTGACCAAATTAAAACTTTATAATTCAGAATTATTGAAACTTGACGTCCATACCAAAATATACAGTAGAAATACTAAAACTTTAACAGAATCTTTCTGGAATGATTTACAAACGAAATCCTCTCTGAACATGCTGACATTTCTTTTAAAATCGAAGGATCAACTTAAATCCTGTAATCCATACTTATATATTGTAATCAAGTATTTAGTATCATACACTCATCTTAAAACTAACGCCAAGGTACAAATTTAAGAATTCATACTTTCAAAATCATCATAACAACAATACTCTAACCAAGTATTTTATAAATAAATCATTGACCTATCACCAATGAATAAGACTTTTGTGATTCATATAGGATTCCTCATCAAAGTTACTTAACCCAAAGATACTACTCCACAATAAGTAAAAGTTATACTAATGATCATCTTAGATTTCAACCAATCCAAATTTGTGTATATTCCATGGAGATCTCAAAATGGATAATATAATTTATTCACATCTAATGCACGACCAACAATGAGTAACTACAACTACATCACCAAAATTTTAAATAAATTCATCTATCTTGTCATAAACAAACCATTGATTAGTTCAAACATATCGTCACACTATTCTTCCATAGGACAATCATGACCTTCATTAACTATCTATTCACCATAACTTGTGATAATCATGTGACATGCCGCTTGTCACCATACCCTATGACCTCAACATTTAATCATATCACTCTCCTTAAGATCACAGTATAATAACCATCATATATATCACATGAACATTTATACATCAATAAATTACGAAAATCTTATATATACCAATCTCTCAATCTCTATAAATCTTGGATTCTGCCATTGTCACTCTTTCTGCACACTACTCCATAATAAATAATCATTGTGAAGTCTTATCCTCATTTTCCACAAATCCTATCCACAAGGACAATTGCCTAAAATTTCATTTCTTACTTTTGAATCAAGATACCCTCAATAATAATCTCCACAATTTCATGATATGTACTATCATAAACTTTCCTCCGATCAGATGCATTACTTCTGTAATACTTGTACAAATCTAGGACCTGGTAAAGTTTCTTTCATCAATTTCATCCAACAATCTCTCATAGGATATTTTAGTATCATCAATGAAGACTTAACGTACATCAGCGAATCATTCAAATTACGATGAAACCTGATTCATTTTCCATGACTGAGATTCATCTTTCTTCGAATTCCACTTAAAACCAAATATAGCATAACTTATTCATGGAAAGTCAACTTATTTCATAATTTCAATACATTATCACCTTCAGTTCTCATCATCACATTATTCCTTACAATCATCTATTATACCTTTTATATACAATTGACCTTATGACAATCATTATCTCACATAATCCCAAACATTCAATCGCATGTCCCCAATTTCTCACTTTGAATAAATGGTTACTCCTTTAAGGCATCTTATCATAAAATATTTTCAATATCTCCCATTCATGATAACTGACTAATCCCAATAATCATATTACATGTAAATTCAACAGACGGTAAATGGTTTTCCTAACCATCACAAAGGTCTAAAATGCAAGCTCTCAACATAGCCTCTAAACTCTGTATAAAGAAATATTTGCCGATTACTTAAGTCATTATTCAATAACTCAAATGACATCACGTCTCTTCACTAATCTCTGTAAGCCCATGGAAAATTCTCTCCAAATTTCAATAAATCTTTACTATTTCTTTAAAAACATACCAAACCATAATAATTTGTCATCTCTAAAACTTCTTTATCACCAAATATCACCAAAATAATCAAAACGATAGGAATTACCTGAATATTCTCTCTATGTAGTATATCCAATAACATATTATTCACAAATCAACATAATATCATCAGCTTATCTTTAACATATCTTCCCGATCAAATTCCAAAATAAATCAACAGTATTATCTCATATCCTCATAATTTATAATATTCTCCAATACAAGTGATCATTCCTTACTAGTGATCAATCTGTTCCCAAGAATAATTAAGATTCTTCCCAATAACGCCATAATACTTGTCTTCACTCATCTTTTCAAAATATAACTTATCGTTTCCCAATGTATGGATCAAATCATCACATAACTTCATGTATACCTTGATATCCCAGAAAACCAATCCATAATTCCTCAACATAACAATTTCAAATCATAATTTCCAATATCAATATCTCACTTCCTTCAATACATTAATTGGCTCAAATGACCACCCATTAGTCATACTTATAAATATATGACACAAATCATAATCCCAAAATTTCTTAGTTACAAGACCAAACAACATTATAATTTCTCTCAAAATAGAGGAATAATTCACTTACTCAACACAATATCCATTACTTAATTCCCAATAACTAAGAATTCAAATCTTTAAACCTCTAATTTCATAGTTCTTCTCATAAAAGTCTCAATAAAATCATATCACTTATAATCTCAACATCTCTTCACAACTTCATAAAACTGGTTTTGCCATGTCTAATTTCAATTATGCAAAGTCTCATAAAACCATCTTTAGTCATTCTCGAATAACAGAAATTTGTTCGAGAGAAGTATTCACCTTAGGCACTTCAATTATTGCAACCAGGTAGGCTTAATAACTCTTATTCATCAATTGACGAGCATTCATCACTGATAATATCGAAATAGAAAGTTTCACCTTTACTTCAACAAAGCGAAAAGGGTTTCATTTGAAGGTTTAAATACCACCTTAATGTAGCCAGTGATTGAAACCTTATACCATAATAATCATTCCATTCCTAATATGACATCAAGTT
The DNA here is from genome assembly GCA_963555705.1 of Ligustrum vulgare. Classification (NCBI taxonomy): domain Eukaryota; kingdom Viridiplantae; phylum Streptophyta; class Magnoliopsida; order Lamiales; family Oleaceae; genus Ligustrum; species Ligustrum vulgare. The sequence continues at coordinate 46,083 of CAUVWQ010000023.1, read as the reverse complement.
TGTGGGTATTCAGTGTTATGAAATCCATCATCTACTCCTTCCCATTCACCATGATTGGGACATTTCTCAACACATAACTTTAGTTTAACAATTCTTCAAATGGCGTTGACAATATAAACTTGGTCTCCAGCTACTGAGATGGGTAAATCAATTTTCCTATAATTGTGGAACTATCAAATGAGTGGGTAGTCCCGAGATCAACACGATAAGTGCTTAATACTAAGTTCGGTGACTTCTCAACTTCTCGTTTGGACATTGTATACTCTCATGCCGATATACCATTCATATCCATTTCTTATTTCACGAAAGATCTAATAAACGGCACCCAAATTTTTAATAACCATTACTATCTCACTTCCTCATTTACATAACCAAGATATACTCGTCATAATCACTGACAACATTCTTAACCTTTCACTTTCCGACATTACACATTAGCATTCAAGAATTTACAATAATTGGAACATCAAATAACATTTCATAATTTAAACAAAATTTAACTTACCAGATGATCGAGGGAGAAGCACTTGAGGCGTGACTCAGTACCCGAACCATTTTCAAATAAATTTTAAAAGTCTACAGAATCGCTTTTAAAACTCTTATCTCTGATACCAAAAATGTAACACCCCAAGTTCAAGAATCTTAAACCTAGGTGTTAACTTTCCTTTTTCTTTTAATGCGGAAATAAATCGTTTAAACATTAAAATGCGGAATTTAAAACGTTTGCACAATTAAAATATTCATTTATCTATTATAAAATTCTTAAAAATTTCGACAGAGTCTCCCCTATAAATTGGACTTAACCAACCTGTAGAGGGACATCAAAACCATTTTACAACATAAAACTCAACTCAAATAAAAATCCAATACTCAACATACAAACTCAATTCTACTTCAAACTCCCACATCACCACACTATTTCAATTTCAATCCCCAAACTCCTCAACACAACATTTTTCATCAATAAGCTTCAATTAAATACAATAAGTGATAATATAACCAATATTAGAAATTCCATAACTAATTTAAACTAATCTCAACCAACAATTATCAAAATAATGAATTAAGGAATAAATTCAAATGATAACTTTAATAAATTTAACTTTATTAAATAATGTCGACAGCGGGTACTGTCCGAGTCAGCCGCCAAATGTTCTCCTCGGATCACCTAACTTTCATCACCTGAAATGTTGGGGAGGGATTGGGGTGAGCTAAAGCTCAGTAAGTAAACTGTATGCATGAATGCATGCTTATGACATGAATGCTTTAAAAATTCCATGTATGTATCCCCATTTACTTTACTTTCCAGAACTTTCAAACTTTTCAAACTTTCACTTAACATTTCAAAGCTTTCACTTAACATTTCAAAACTTTCACTTCATTTCCATCGTGAGCTCACTTGGTGTAACTTCTAGTCAATCAGAATACAGTGGGCAATTACTTATTTGGAACCAGATCCCACCGCAAAGCGGTTTAACATTCACTTTCCCACCGCAAAGCGGTTTAACATTCACTTTCCCACCGCAAAGCGATTTAACAGTCCACCGTAAACGGTTGAACATTCCGTCGCAAAGCGACTTAATTCGGGTACGCCGGTCCCCCGCGCCCCATTTCCCACTCGCAACTTTCATGAACTAGAAGTACACCCATTCTTTCTTTAAAAACTTGGGATACATAACTTTTGAACAAACTTGCACCTTGACACATTTCTTTCATTTAAAAACATTTCACTTCCCAATTTCGATGCCAATGCATGCTTGATGATGCAATGACATGATAATGTGCATGCTTGAACATTCTTCATAATAACATATACTTTCACAAAGTAAATGATGTTCATCAAAGCAAGTAAGTTGTAAGACAGTCATTTACATTTAACTTCTATGAAAATAGGGGGAAGTTTACTTACTTGACATCCTTAGTATTTACCGTTATCTGGATTTGCAAGTGGGGGAGCCTCGACTGCCTGTGTCGTCAATGTACCAAAAGTCCTAATTATTCACATTCATCAATAAATATGACTCTCAGTTCACAACCACGTTCGTTATTCATTTTAATACTAATCGAACATTGACCGAGATTAACACTTCAATTTAACCCGAACGTGACTTTACATAATAACCAAAACAAATAAAACCATAATCGAAAGCAAAAGATTAAACCATTCGACACAACATTATAAGTTTAACTATTAAGGTACTTAAATAAAAAAAAAGTTTGAAAAATGTACACGACTTTACAATTTTCTCAAAAATCTAGTAATTACAATTATTACTCACGTTCACACAAAAAATCATATTTGAAATAGGGGATAAATTTCAATCCACGTTAGAAACTCTCATTTTTTAAATTCAAACTCAACCTCAAATTTACATAATTTAACCTAACGTTATAAAATCCACTCCCATAAAGTCCCAACAATTTCACAAATCTTAAAAACCAACATATATCCAAACTTCACTCAAATAGTTAACTAAACTACAATTTTCATAAATCTCAAAAATCAGAAATTTATATATATATATATATATATATACTTTACAGCAAATCAGAAATTTATTCACGTTTATACCACTTTCCCAAATTCTAAAATTCTCAATTTAATAACTTAACTAACAAAATTTCAATTAAACTATTTTCATATATACAATTCAAACTTTTAACAATTTAGTAGTTAATTAAGCTACCAATTTCATAAATGAGATATATAACACAATATATGCATACATTTATATACATTACTCAAATCTGAAATTTACAATTAAATTTTTAATCTAAACCAAAAATCTGAAACCTGTAAGTAAATAGCATACACACACATAATCTCAAAACTGAATTTAATCACTAAAAATCTGAAATCACAAATAAATTTAAATTCTGAAATTTACACACAAGTAGCTTATGCATACATGTACATACATAGAATCAACATATACATGTTTGTGTGTTTGGGTGTCTGCGTGTGTGAGTATGCCGGAGTGTGTGAAATGTGTGCGTGCGAGGGTGTGGTTGTGTGCGTTCGGACCAGTGTGCGTGTGGGTTGGGTCGGGGGAAAAGGTGTTACCGTGGGTGACGGTGGCGGCCGGTGGTGCGCCTGCTATCTGTCCGGTGGTGTGCCGGCGAGAAATCGAGAGAGAGGGAGAAGTCGAGAGAGGGACGGAGGCGAGCGAGAGAGTGAGGTCTTGAGAGAGCGGCGTGAGTGAGAGAGATAATGAGGGTTAGATATAACTTTTGGAATTTGCAATTTGGCCCCTCAATTCTCTCAATTTAGAATTTAAGTCCACAACTCCCAATAAAATTTCAATTCGCCCTAAACCTTTTCCCAATCTCAATTTAATGAAATTTAAACACTTACTACTCAATGACAATTAGAATTTAACAAGCTTAACAAATAAAAATAATTAATTACACATAGAGTTCATAAACAATTTATAAACTTTTAATTGGCACATCGATCGAGACGGCGTCCAAGTCCTTCCACTGCAAAATAATTCCAATTATAGACGTTAACGATCATAAAAGTATAATTTATAATAACATTAAAATAATTATTACGTGAAATTTAAGAATGCACGTAAAAATGAAAAGCGGTATTACATAATTATTTGACCCAAATACATTTGTCATCAAAACATATAACATTTTTGTCTTTTGACTTCTCAAAATCATTAAAATACATCAATGATAAAATTGTTAGATAATTATATTCTAAAATTTTCGGGGTGTTACAAACTTTTCTCCAATGAATTTCGTCCTTGAAATTCGCACATGTAAAATTTCTCATCTTTTTCAAAGTAGATATATTTATACATTTCATAATATGAAGAAAGATGATTTAAAATCATGCTAAAAGAGTAACTTTACATTTCATACCTCGGATCAATCAGAGAGTAGTTGAATAGTGAGCAAAGCGAGCCAAAGATTTTCTCATATTGTTACTCGGTCAAAATTTTAAACAAACTCAGCTATGTTTTGAAACTCATAGAAAAATTGGGGATGGACTTTAACAATTTAAATTGAAGAAATTTGCTTTTTTAAAAATTAATATTTAACTTTTCATTTAACAACTTCAAACTCAAATCTACTAAAAATGAATTCTCAACCCCCCCCCCCCCCCCCCACAATGGTCACTGTTCACTTTTTTTTTTTTTTCCCCCCGAAATTCCTGGAAAAAAAATAATTTTTAAAATCTACAACATCATTTGGGCTCTGATACTATCTGTAACACTCTAGAATTTTTGGTACCATAAGCGCTGGAGTGTTACTAGCTAAAAACAATTTTATTTTCTTGATTAAAATCGAAAGCATAGGCAAATAGTTTGCCAAATATGAAATTGAAATTCTTTATTACAATCCAATTGACCCGAACTAGTGTATAAAATTATAGGAATGAGTATATGAGAATACTTAGTAGGACAAGATTATAATGGTGCTATCTAGAATAAATATATGTAACGTATGTCTCAAAAATATCAAGCTATCATCATATCTTTAGAAACTAGTAAGAGCTCAATACATATCACATCTTTGTTACCAAATGGCCACAACATATCATATCATTAAATTTAATAAGTATAATAAATCAACAACGTGGACAATTAATATTAACGGTACAAGAACAACTGTTCCTCGTTATCCTACCTTGTAAATCAGAGTAATTTCTGCAATTTAAAATCAACTGCACACATGCCAAAGTGAACTTGTGTCGAGAAAGTATATTTTTGCTTTGTCGAGAAAGTAATTTGTCGCTAATGCCTCAATTTGTTAAAATTTATAAGTAGAATATTATCCTATGTTTGTTAAGATTTTGGTGTTTAAAAACATATTTTTTTATGTTTTCTAGGTAAGATGTGGTTGAAAAATGGAGAGAGAAAATATGTGTGCTTAAAAAATGACTTGGGGAATTGTGTTGTTTAAAAACTTGTTTTTTTTTCTTTTGCCAAACAGAGGCTTATATTTTTTAATAATCTTTTTTTTTTTTTTTTAACAAAATTTCTAAATTATGAATTTTGAATACTTTTTTATAACAAATGAAAAATATCTATTTATTTTTTAAATAAGACATATGTTGCTTTTGATATAATTTTTTCACATTTTTCCCAAAATGAAATGAAGTTAGGATACATAATAAGATTAATAATTATATTAAAACCAATCATCATATTATTAAGTAAAAACACATTTATTTAAAAAAAAAAATCAAATTGTCATTTTTGGGAATTTGAACAAAGCATCTGTATTTGACAAAATATTTTTAAACAATACATTTTTAAAATACTTTTTAAACACATATTTTTTCTCTCCACTTTTGTAATACTAATTTTTACCTCGAAAATATCACAATCTTTGATTTTTAACTAAAAATTTAACTACTATTATTTTCATATAATGTAACAGTGCTCAAAACAGTTTTTCTCAATTTTATTTTTTTGAAATAAATGCATGTAGTGTTCAAATGTGTAATTCAATTTTGTAATCATTACACTTTGGAGTTTGAATAGTTCAACTGTTAGCATTAATAGCACTTTAATCTTTTTTTTTTTCTTGTGCAAAAGTTTTCCGTATATAGCAAGTAATTTGAATTAGTTTGAAATACGACTTGTCAATATGAAATCAAATTCTTTTTGGTCTCTCGCTCCTTTCTGTACATGGTTTTTCTCAATCATAACAGTATTAAGAGCCTATTTGATAATGTGAAAAGTTTTGATTCTTGTGATTTTTTTGTTTTTTGATATTCGTGTGGTTTGAAAATGTTTGAAAAGTCAAAATTTGTGAGTTTGACTAAAAATGGATGGTTGATAAGTGGGTTTCAAATTTATTATTGTACTATGTAAATAATACGTACATAGAAGCATAAACAAGACGTCGCACAAAAAAGATATATGACCAATGTGACCATTTTATTATACAGTACTCGTCCTTTATTTAACATGGCTGATGACTAATTTGTGACATATGTATGAATTTTTGTTGTGTAATTTCAAACTCTATGCTAGAGAAATTGGCTCGAAGACTAATGCCAAGATACGATCCATAGTTTCAGAATTCAAGATGCCATGGCCATCTCCATACTGGTACATGTATTGTGCCATTCTAGCACCATTCTTTGCAATTTCAATAAAAGTTTGTGAGAATGGGCAATCTGCATCTCCATCTTTGTTCAATTTTTTCCATGTCTCGGATATCAAAAACCTCATGTGTTTGCGCGCATCATCTTCGGAAGCACCAGTTTCATTCATGTAACATTGTATTGACTTAGGTATGTCACCTCTTTTTAACTCTTCCTGAATTTTACAAAATGGATTAAAATCCGTTAGCTAGTTGAATTAAAATTAAAAAGAAGAAAATGGAATTTATAAAATGTCAAGAGTGGGCTAAGTTTGATCAGAAATAGATCAAGAAACAAAATAGGAAAAACTTGACATCCATAGCAGATAAATCCAAAGTTTTTACTAGCAGCATAATCACGTACCGTTGATGTTCCTAAATCATCTGCAAAGCGTAAAATCATTGCAGACCAGCGAATTATTGTGTGATATTTCTCCAAATATTGAAGTGCTTCTTTCTTGATAGGATTGGTAACACTGAAAAAGGTGTGTGTTAATATGAGAGGCATTGTTCCTGATATCCATGCGTTGTTCATATATTCTTCCAGGGTTGGCGTGTATCCATTTGAGTACCATTTCGCCTCTTGTAAGTATGTTTTGCATAAAACTGTCCACTGCGACATGACGTACATGTTATATTAATACCACTGAAATATATATAATGTGACAATCAAATTCAATGATTGGTGGAAAAGGGAAAAAATAATTCTAAGAAACCAGTTAGATCCATGGAATGCCTAATCAATAATTACAGCGCTAGTTATAGAATTAAAATAAATTCGAGAGAACAATGCTACAGCAAAAATTGATACCGCATTTCTTAAATATGGAATAATCACGAGCCCCTTTTCTTTGAGAACGTCATAAGCCATTTCATTGACAAAGTTGTAGAGTGCTAGATAACAAATTTGCATGTATTCTGGAAGCTGCTCAATTGCATTGACATCCCATCTGAAATTTTTTAACCCAAAAATAAGTAGAATTAAATTTCTAAGATGCACAATCAAACCAACATTAGACAGTTAATGTCTTTTGTAAATTAAAAAAAGAAAAAGAAAATTTAAACGTGCTAGGATTACTATATAAATAAAGATAATACTAGCCTTTCAACTGCATTTGTAAAAAGCTCCAGTTTTTCCAATGTACCATACACGTCATATACATCATCTATGGTTGTTACCAAAGCAGTGACCTTGGTCGACATAGTTCGAAATAATCCATATTGAGGTTCATATTTTGCTCCAACATTCCAAAAGAAACATTCCACCAGCCGATCCCTCACAAACGGCAATTTTTTGGCAAGGTCTGTTCTTTTCCACCAACTGTTCATTGAAAAATAATGAAAATGAAGAATTGTAACGTTTGGAATTCAAAATACGACATATTTATAAGTCCATTAAATATACCTGGAGAGAGATTTTAACTCTTGCTGGTGTAATGCTTGAACAATGTTGAAATCCAGCTTAGCGAACTCGAGCAGAACTGGATTCATGTCTGGTCTCTCCCCGTATACGGTTATGAACCATCTTGACTCTGCTCGAGGTATGATGCAATGCAGCGGGAGCTCCAAGGCATGGTGCACCAACAGAGCGGAAAATTGTTCAACACTTGTGTGATCTTCGAGATGTTTCATTGTGAATTCTCTTGCCATTTCCAGGGTAGATTCACCTTCTGTTGACAGGAATGAAGCTTCATACAATTGTAGCAATCCCTTTGTATCGTTGCAAAGGTCTGGATTGAAATCACCCTTCTCATTCTTGAAACATTCAAATATATCTGCAATCAAACAAATATATATGTTCATACGATATTTCGCGGAGCAATATAATTAGGTGGCCAATTTCCAATATGTAAAGTATGGTTAGAGTGCAAGTGGACCAACAATAAGTATTAAATACCCTGAGAAATATTAAAGCCATGTTGTCTTAGTAGTCTGAATCCTAAAGCTGTCGTACATAGATCTTCATACTTGGGCTCATGATTTTCGTTATATTTTCTGCTAATGATTGTCAATATTTTCTTAATTTCCCCCTCAAAATGGTAAGATATTCCCAGCCTTTGCAAGTCATCAATTAATTCCAACTGAACAAGTGGCTCCACTGATTCATCAAGCATCATCTTCACTTTCATTTTCAGTTCAGAAGCCCGCTCTACGTGTCTCCCTCCCTACATAATCCACATCATTTTTCATCAGTCCTTTACGGGGAAAAACAAAAAAGGAAAGAGGAAAAAAATGGTTTATGATAATTACCGTGTATTCACTATTTGATGACTGAATATAATCCAACTCCCACATGGTTGGTCCGTAGTTTCCCGATCGCCTAATCACAGTCTGCTGGCAAGGCAGGACAGCAGTATATTCACCTGGAGAAGAGATTTTGGAAGCCATGGAATTATGATTTTCTGCGATGGAGTATATTCTGTATTGTTGGTATTTAAGATTATACACACCAGTACTGGTATTTATATGCTTTCAAACAAGCCAAGATTAACTAATTGACACAAGATTTTTTTATATTTTGTTGTCTTTATTGGTATAATTAATGTGGAAGTTTGTTGACATGGAGAGAATATCAATCCATATTAAATTGATTCCAAATAATGTTATCACATGCGATTAGTTTTATCATTTCTTAACCATTAAATAATATTACTTTATTGTTGAGCTATTAATATTCTTATCTTCATTTTTTTATTAGTAGAAACTTTAAATTTGAATATATATAAAGATTAAACTAATTCTGCCCAAGAAAATGGAACAATAAATGGGAATCCAAGCATCAACAGCATGCCTCGTGCGGTCTAACTCATAATAACTAGGCAGCTTCTTTTTCAAATAATAATATTCAATTTAAAAAAACTAATTAAAACGTGGTTGTTGTTTATTTTAAAACGAAGACTAACCACCTTAATTTAATTATTTAATTGTATTTATTTATATTACTGTTCAAGTCCCCAAACTAGTCTTTCTTTTCGGGTTTTATTAATCTTTTTATTTATTTATTTTTTAAATATACTTCAATAAGTAAAAAAAAAAAATGCTAATTAGCTTACATTACTTTAAGAATGACTGGCAAAATATAAGTCAAGATTCTAACTAGTTAAACCTTACTCGTCAATGTTTGCTCACCAGAGGAGGCAATCTTCGGAGGTCTGTGTACATGTACATGCACTGGATGTATCCATTTGAAAGGTACGTTAAGAAATTGAAGGATTGCATCAGGAATCTAGCCAAGTCGAGGTTTCTATTTTAGAGGGGCACGTTGTAGAACAAACATTGACTGCTTGTTTGAGTTATTTTGACGACATCTAGATACGTTTCAATCACCCAGAGAAGAACAAGGAAGCTTGTTGGTTTTCAAGTCGTAATGTTGTCAAGTTGGTAAAACTAAAACAGTGACACTTGATCTTCACTCGCAAAACTAGGCACAGTTTTAAATCCTATACAACTGCCCTGAAATTAAGGTTTGTTCTACTTGACGTAAGTATTTAACTTTAATAAGCCATTTTAGTCAAACCATGAGATATTTAATTGTTATTTACTACAAGCAATAATATGTTGTATTTGCACCTTGAACTTGATAGAGAACCGCGTTTTCTTGAGGTATAAAACATTGACCAATTGTAAAGGCAAAAGTTTGTTACATGGTTTCACACGAAGGTGTGTTTACATGTTTATGATTATTGATTTTGCACATTATTATTTTATTAATGTTGAATTATGTATTTAACATTGTCATTCGTTATCATAGATTTATAATCTGCACTGAGAGACTCCTTCGGCTATCACGTTGGAAGTATTGGCCTTGCATCTACACTTCACTTAATATGATGTGATCCGGGATAGGAGCTCAAGGGAGAAATCAAGACACAAACGATGCAACAACATTCTACACAGGGAAATGAACAAGTTTCATGTTGGAGTCGAGCCGAGAAGACGATCGGATCAAGCCGAGTCGAAAAATCAAAGTTTCAGGATCAGAAGCATATTTACTAGGGGTGTAGGTGGTTCGGGTTAGTTCTGGTTTCAGAAGAACCAAACTAAACCATAAATTGATGGTTTTTTTTAGTAATGGAACCAATTTTTTAAAAAAGAAATGGAACCAAATCGGAACCAAACCGCTTGGTTGTGGTTTGGTCTGGTCTGGTTTGGTTTGGTTCTGGGACCATTACTTGAATTTTAAAATAATAAATTTTAATTAAAACATGTTTATATGTGCTTCTTCATTAGATTCCATCTACATCATTACTAAACAGAAAATGAGATTTTTAGTTAACAAAACAAAAATTTAGAAAAAATAACATGTTATTCTAAGTCAAAGAATAAGAAACTCGCCTGAAAGAAGCTTTCCGACCCGTTGAAACTTAGATAATCGAACATAAAGGCCGTTTAGACTTATAGTTATAGGTTACAATGAAGTTGAGTCACATTCTACCGTGGTGCCGTGTGAGTTAGGGTTGGAATTTGCAATTTTGAGTTTGTGTTAACTCTTGAGAATTGACGAATTGAGCCAAGGTTTATAAATACATAAATTTTTAAAAATAAACATCAATGTCGTCGATGGTGGCTACGGAGTGCAACGATTGCTGTGTTATAGGAATGTAAGTAAAGCAGTGTGAATGTGTGTCTATAATTGAAAAGAAGAAAAATGAATTAGAATTTAGATTTATGATTTAAAATCTTTGTCTAATAAGAATGAGATAAAATGTATGATAAATAACATTTTTGGTTCTTGGTTCTGGAAAGAGAACAGAAACTAGAACCGAAACCAATTTTTTTTATGTAGAACAGAACATTGGTTCTGGTTTGGTCTGGTCTGGTTAAGTTATTTTGTCCACCCCTAATATTTATGGCCATAAGTATCAGGTTACGGCTGTAACATTTAAACAGGAATACACTTACGGCCGTAAATGTCTCTTCACGGCCGTAACTACTCAGCAGGATAAGATTTTACGAGAATTTTATTTCCTTTTTAGTTTAATTTGAACTCTATTTTGATCTCATTAGCAGCTAGCTACCCTAGTTGTTAGGTCATTTTCATTATTTATATGTTATTTTCCATTCATTGAAAAACAGTTTCAATTTTAATAAACAGTTTATTGATTGATTCAATAATTTACAGGTGGATTCCTATATTTTCCATTCGAACTTATCAAGATTGTTTCTTGTAGCGTACAATCGAACTTATCAAATATTCATGATATTCATGAGAATATTCGTGGCGTTCAAAAAATTAGAAACTTATCAAGGAAGCTACACAAATCCTTGTGGTGTTTCGAAAGTTTTGGTTCTTTCTTCCGCATCATCGATTCCGCATCATGAAGTTTGGGTCAAGATTTCTCCGTCTGCAAACCAACCTAGGTTTGAAATTGTCCATCATTTAATTTTGCTCGTCTCGAATCTCGTCATCTAGTATCAGAGCTAAACTCCTAATTCAGGTTTTTTATTCTATCCCAGTTTAATTCCATGTATTTATCATCGAGTCTACATGCGAATTATCCACATCTTGTTGTTGAATCTTTCATTTCTTGAGTTTTCTTCGTCTGCTTTGTGCCAGTATATTTTTATAGTTTAAAAGTCTTGTATGGCTGGAATAGAATTAAAAGAAATGAAAGAAAAAGGTTTTTAACACTAGTACAGAAACAGTCTTCCGCGTCGGTTATTTAAGAGATTAGGCGTCGGTTTTTGTGGCGACGTGTATGAAGTAGACGCGTAAAGTAAAGACTTTACGCTTCGGTTGTAAAACGACGCGTATAATGATATCTTTACGCGTCGGTTGTTAAGAAACCGACGCGTAAAGTTGAAAAAAAAAATTTTAGGCGTCGGTTTTCTAAAAACCGACGCGTTTTCAATTTTTTTTTTTTTTCTTTTCTTCTATAGAGTAAAATACAATGACCTAGACATGACATGCAATGACCTGGACGTCGCCTGCAATGACCCAGGCCACTGCAGGCCATGGCCTGCATTGGCCTGGACGTCACCTGCAATGACCCAGGCCACTGCAGGTCATGACCTGCAATGACACAGGCCACTGCAGGTCATGGCCTGCAATGACCTAGATGTCACCTGCAATGACCTGGACGTCACCTGCAATGATCCAGATCACTGCAGGTCGATCATGACCTGTAATCACCTAAACGTGGACTGAACATTTTCCACATGCACATCATCAAATATGTATATAATAGACATAATTAAAATAATGTTAAATAAATGAGAAATAATTATATTTACAAGATTGTTAATGTCACATGTAATTGAGTAAATAGAAGTTTGAATACACGTCGATTTACACACACCTATCGACGAAGTATTTAGCCCATAAGTTTTGAATTTCAGCAATTTCCTCCGTTGAGTAATACTCTTTAAATGCCTACAAATAATCAAAATGAATTATTAGTTATTTTGTAATAAAATATGAAGGAATAATTAAAAATTATCATGTTCAATAACTTATACCTTTTCCAACGACGGACGCTGAAAGTGTTCAGTGACTATCTCATACATATTTTTCATGACGTAGTAGCCACACTCAGAACCTCCGGGCTGTTGAGGACACTGAAATTTTCACAATGAAAACTAACATTAATAATCACACTAAATAGAATATGAAAATAATTCAAAGATTTGTAATATATTTTAAATATGTGTTTTCATACCTTTATTTTTAGCCACGTTGTATTGGCTCTTGTCCTAATACCTCCTTGTGTCCAGTATAGTTTGAAAGCCCTAAAATTGAATTAAATTATTCGAACCAGTTACAAAATAAATAAATACAAAAACTAAGATTTCTATAAAAAATTTGGCAGAGTCTCCCCTATAAATTGAACTTATCCAACCTGTAAATAGACGCGTTGCTATAGAATCTATCACAACTTCTCAACAATCACAACATATATTCATCAAAGTGAAACCACAACTCCACAATCAATTTCACCACAACTCCACAATTATTTCATGAAAATTATCATAACTTACGTATTCAATAGCGGCTTGATATCTAAGTCACGCTTAAATGCACTAGCTGAATCCAATAAGTACACCGTACTCTTCTGAGGAGAAATCACTAGCAACATCCAGTGGTTCCTACGTATTATGAACATGTAAATACAAATTCAAACATGTGTTTTTCAAATTACAAAAAAAAAAAAAAAAAATTAACTATTAACAAGAGAGAATGGTCTTACTCCTGAAAATACGGTGCTAGAATGAATTTCTTTGTTTGCATTGCCCTCATGGTCTCGTCCATATAATTTACAACACCATTGGCATTTTTTCTTACCGACACCGACGCAATGTGTGACGGAGATATGAATCCAATGGAATCAATACCGTAATCCTGACATAACTCATGAAGGTACCTAATAATAATGATACCAATAAATAGAGATCGAACAATGATATAAATTGAAGTTGTAATTTGTGATCAGAAGTCTTACAATGCAAATATTTGTAGGATAGATGTATCCAACCATTGCATTTTAAGCAGATCGGTAATGTCTGCGACTGTAACAAAAATACCATCCTCGAACGTACAATTGAAGATGGAGGCATCTACGGGCACCAGATAGAAGTCATCACCAACAGGCAATTGAAGGACCAGGGTGTTTAACATTTTGCATTTATCACCCAGACGTAGTAAAGTCTCATCGTCGACTATCGCAGGTCGCTGGGTAGATGACAATTCAAAACTCTGAGGCCTTTTCCCTTTATTAGATTTTTTTACGATCTTTTTTGGGGCCTCTTCCTGCAATAAGACAATTTTTGTCATTATAACACGTCTGATACAAATCTAAAAGAAATTAATATTGACATAAACTTTTATATAACTCGATTTTATTACCTCTCCAAAAATCACCAACTCCTTAGGCCATTGGAAAAAACTTCCAATAGCTTCCCCCACCGTGGTGTGGTGCTGAGATGGCGCTGGAAGATAGAACGCTTCTGCACCATCTATAACATGGTCAATGGACACCTTCACATGATCAAGCCAGAGTGGTTGATGATGCACCACAGTCTCGGGTCCGGACGGAAAAACCATCCCGCTGGCCACTATTTGCTTGTCACCATCAACAAATACGGCGAGACGACAGGGAATCGGCTTCTATTTTTCAACATATATGTCAGGCCTTTCCATTTAAAAAAAAAAAAAAGCAATACTAAAAAAACTAAATACTTTATGGGTAAGTACCTGAAGACCATCAAATGGGTCTGGATTCACAGAGTGGCAACTACTTCGAGTTGGTGGTCGGGGCTGTGCAGTTACCTCCACCTCGGCATCAACATTGAGGCCCAAGCGCTGGAGGATGGCATCATATTTACTCTGCATACTATGGTACGCGCTCTACATACTGTCAAATTTACTTTGCATCTCCGACATGGTTTGATGCCTGACCCGCTCTGTGATGCTATCCTCCATCTCCTTCCTGATGATATCTTTAATGTCGTCTACTGACACGACCCCACACGATCGTCTAAGGTAATCATCGGGCCGGCCGTAAACATCCCGCGTGGTGACATACACGCCATATCCCCTCACCCTACCAGAGTGATCCTCTTTACCAAGGGCTTCACTCAGAATATCATGTTGTCTACTCGACACAAATGTCCCCTGCCTGGCTTGCTCAGCTTTTTCTACCTGTTAAAAAAATTGAAAACTGAATATAAGAATTGAAGTAAGTTTCAATTAAATATATGAGAAATCGATAAGATATACTTACAATTTTATCAAACACCCCCCTCGTTTTCTCGTTGGGGATGTAATACGTTCCATCTTCTTTCTTCTTCGATCTAGCTCGAACCCAATCGAGGCTGCGATCCTCGCTTACAATTGAGGAGCTAATCATGTCACATGAAGAGCTAGAAGATAGCGGGTCACTTACTAGCCAATGTGGCTTCATCCCCGCATATCCGGCTGAGCCCAAATAATGAGGATGCTCGTTCCGCATTTGACTATCCCTCGCCTTCTTACTTTTCTCCTGAAATAAATCACAGGTTTTTAGTTTTCACTCAACAAGACACATGCGTACATTTAAATATACCTGAAATGTTTCCGTCTGTCGTTCTTTTTTGAACAACTCCCATTGCTCTTCGGTCAAGAAATCATAAAGCTGGGTAGGAGATGTATATTTTGGGTGGTCATGTGTAATGAAATTATGAACCAGCCTTGTCTTGAAATCTTTCCATCTCATCCCCGCAACCCGCATAACACTTTTTTTTGGACGGTCATCGAGAATGTTGAATTCCCTCTGAAAGACAATGATAACATGTGGTGTCATAAAGAAATTACATCCACTTTTCAATTATTTACCATGTATCAAGTGATAGTACCTTTATCTCTTCCCACATCATGTCCTTCAGGCCTTGATCGACTTTGTGCCAATCAATGATGTTTATGTCAACATGAATGCGGGCTAAAGATCCGATAAAATGTTTGAAGTTCTTCGTGCCTGGTCCGATTGGCCTATGTTTGTCATCGAACTCAATTATATTCACTTGTTGGCCCGCTTTCTTCATGTTTTTGCACATAGTTGGCCCTCTTGTCCTTTTTTTTTGGGCAGTACTATGCTCATCTGAAGAATGTGAAGACTCGGCCATTATATTGGGAAAATTGTCTACGTACCTGCACATATAAATAAATGATTATTAACGACTTATAGAGCATATATAAAAAACACAAGAAAGTTATATTCAAGAATATGTAAATGAACTCACACAATTAATATCAACAACGTATAGAGCATATATAAAGAACAAAAGAGAGTTATATGCATGCGAGAATGTATAAATGAACTCACACAATGAATAATCACGAACGACGGTCAATCCATAATCCTTCTTCATGATCCCAACGCATGTAAGTGGATTCAATGTTATCTTCCTCTAAAGTTGCACTCCCTTGTATACCAATAGAAAATGGAGGAGTTTCATCAAAGTGATCATAATCTTCTTCATCTACTACATCACCAATGCCAACAATGCGTCTCTTGCCTTGAAGGACCACTGACCACTTAGTGTCGGCAGGATCAAGAACATAAAATACCTGCTTGGCTTGTGATGCAAGTATGAATGGCTCGTCAAGATAACCCAACCGTCCAAAATCCACCAAAGTGAAACCTAATTCATCCACCCGAACACCCCGTCGATTATCAACCCATTTACATTGGAAGAGAGGAAACTTGAACTCCCTGTAATCAAGTTCCCAAATTTCTTCAATGACACCATAATAGGACATCGAGGCATCTATTGGCATTGTATCTTTAGGACTTGAAAAATCTCTTGATAGTGCTACTTGTGTCACTCCACTGTTTTGCACCGCACTCTTATCATCTTGACGTTTAGTGTAAAACGTATACCCATTAATGTCATATGCTTCATAAGATCTCACAATCGTGCTAGGACCATACGCTAACCACTTTACCGTTTCAACAATGGTATTCGACGTTTGTGACAACTCTTTCATGACTCTATCTTTGAACCATTTTGCAAATAAACGATTGTGTTGATTAGTTACCCACCTTTCACCTTTAGAAGGATTCTGCTGCCTTAGGATGGACATGTGCTCGTCCAAATACGGATGAACTTGAGAAAGGTGTTGTAATACTAGGAGGTGTGCTTTATCTCGCAATTCAACACTAGGGACAATTGATTTGCATCCAATCGTCCCTTTACCTTCGAGTCTTCCCTCGTGACGAGATTTAGGAACACCAATAGTCTCAACGTCATCAAGGTAGTCAGTACAAAATTCAATAGCCTCCTCAGCGGCATAACCTTCAATGATACTGCCTTCGGGTCGAAATCGATTTCTGACATATCCTTTCAAAATACCCATGTATCTCTCAAATGGATACATATACCGCAAGAACACCGGACCACATATCTTAATTTCTCTTACCAAGTGAACAAGTAAGTGCACCATAACGTCAAAAAATGATGGCGGGAAATACATTTCAAATTGACATAGAGTGATAACAATATCGGCCTGCAAATCATCCAACGCCTCTGGGTCAACAACTTTACTGCAAATTGCATTGAAGAAAAAACAAAGTTTTATTATGACCAGTCTGACATGTTTTGGAAGTATGCCTCGAATTGCAACTGGTAACAAGTGTTGCATTAACACATAACAATCATGAGACTTCATACCAACCAATTTCAAGTCCTTCATCGACACAAGACTTTTGATGTTTGATGAGTATCCAGATGGAACCTTAATACCATGAAGGCACTCATAAAAACATGTTTTCTCTTTTCTGGACAAAGTATAGCAAGCTGGAGGTAAATAAGTACGTTTTTCGGACTCTTGCGGTGCTAATTGATCCCGTATCCCCATTTCTACCATGTCCTTCCTGACTTTGATACCATCTTTCGTCTTCCCTTGAACGTTCAGCAATGTCCCAATGATGCTATCACAAACATTTTTCTCCACGTGCATTACATCAAGACAATGCCTTACTGATAAATGTTGCCAATAAGGTAGATCCCAGAATATGGACCTCTTCTTCCAAAGACTCTTTTGAGGAGGCTTAAAAGGTTTTCCAAACAAAACATCAATATTTTTAACTCGTTCATATACCTCACCTCCTGTTAACGGCAAGCGAGCTGCGCGATCCTCAATTTTTCCATTGAATGCCTTCTTCTTCTTTCGATAAGGGTGATCAACGGGGAGAAATCTTCTATGACTCATAAAGACATTTTTCTTACAGTTTTTCAACCAAAGATCAATCGTGTCTTCTTCACAAACGGGACATGCTTTAGGTCCTTTGTTCGTATAACCTGACAAGTTACCATATGCAGGAAAATCATTTACGGTGCAAAATATCATAGCACGTAAGGTGAAATTCATCTGGCTATGTGCATCAAACACCGATACACCTTCATCCCACATCAGTCTTAAATCTTCAATTAGTGGGGCAAGATAAACATCTATGTCATTCCCCGGTTGTTTAGGCCCTGATATTAACAAAGACAATATGATATACTTGCGCTTCATACATAACCAAGGAGGAAGATTGTAAATCCTTAGAAGAACCGGCCAAGTGCTATGTCGACTACTCATATTACCGTGCGGGTTCATTCCATCTGTACATAGTCCAAGCCTAAGATTCCTATCTTCACCCCCAAAATCAGGAAACAACCTATTAATGTTCCTCCATTGAGGAGAATCGGCCACGTGTCTTAGTTTTCCATCTTGTTTCCTCCCATCAGCATGCCACCGCATGTTCTTCGCATCATTTGCATTGGCAAACAAACATTTAAATCTTGGTACTACGGGTAGGTACCACAACACCTTTGCCGGAGGGCTTTTCTTATCCTCAGAATTAGCATTCATGTTCTTTCGCTTATACCGTGATGCCCCACACTTTGGACACAGATGCAAGTCCTTATACTCATTTCGATACAGTATACAATCATTTGGACATGCATGTATCCTCTCGATCTCCATTCCCATTAGACACAACAATTTCTTTGCTTCGTAAATTGAACTAGGAAGCTCGTTATCCTCCGGAAGCATCTCTCGTAAGAGTTCCAGTAATGCCGTGAAACTCTTATCACTCCACCTACTATTTGCTTTCAAGTTATACAATTTCAACACAGCAGACAATTTTGTGAATTTTCTACATCCAGGAAACAAAGTCTTCTGAGAATCATTGAACAAGCTATCGAACACATGAGGCTTTTCAATGAATTCCCCTTGTATATCACGCATCATTTCGTCTATCATATCATTATTGTCATTTTCCACATCATTCTCATCAATATTGCCTAAATTATTTTCCTGCAGTCCACCTTCATCGTCACTAGTGCATGTCCTAGGAAGCATACTCTCACCATGCCATATCCATCGTTTATAACCTTCTTTAAACCCACGACGAATCAAATGACTCTTCACTTGCTCAAAACTACGAAACTTTCTCAGATTCTTACAATCACAACAAGGACACAAAATCATTGCTTCACATTTCTCTCTCATGTGTTCGTCTGCACATTTCATAAACTCTTCAACTCCTTTCAAATATTCATGTGTATTACGTCTGCCGTACATCCAATCTCGATCCATATCTAATAACCTATATGCGAAGATATAATTAAAAAAATATTACTTTTGAGTGAATATTTGTAATGATAGTTATATATTTGAACCAACTATATATTAATAATTGAAATCACATGCATACGATAATTTATTACGTTGAATACTTCATAATTTTACTAGTATATTTTGTTTAGTTATTTATTTAGTATGGTTAATTCTATGATAGTGAAAATCACCTATAATTACTATTATCTTTATTTTTTATTTATAAAATCCTACAGTAATTTCGGCAGAGTCTCCCCTATAAGTTGGACTTACCCAACCTGTAGGAGGATTAATCAAAATGCCACAATACAACAAAAATGTTCAACCTCCACATATTCACTACTCAAACACAATAAATCAAACTTCAACATCATCAACCACTCCAAAATTAATCCAAAATCAATTCTTAATTCCTAAAATGCTCAAAGCATGATTACATAACCTAACATTCCATGCATAATTTCAATATAATTCCAATAATTCAAATTATATCAATTAACTATTTGCAATACCAAAATTATAACTTATATATATATATATATATATAATAATTCACATTTTTATACATACAAATATATATATACATATATATATATATATATATATATATATATATTAACATTTTTATAAATACAAATATATATATACATAAACACACACATATATACATATATATACACACAAACACATATAGATCTACTTATATATACATACACGGACACACACACACATATATATATACATACACGGACACACACACACACACATATATATATATACATATACACGGACACACACACACCACACACAGATAGAGTAAAGTTCTTACGAGATGGAGGCGGGTTGGTGGTGGTGTCGCGGTGTTGGTGGCGTCGTGGTGTTGGTGGAGGCACGGTGGTGATGGCTTCGCGATGTTGAAGTGTTGAGAGAGAGTGAGAGAGAGATATGCGCGGTCGGGATTAATGAAATCGCGTGAATTTTGAAAGATGTATTAAATGGTTTAGGCGTCGGTTCTTTGAGAACCGACGCCTAAAACCGGTTCAGGCGTCGGTTATGAAGAACCGACGCCTGAACCGGAGGTTTACGCGTCGGTTCTTGGTGAACCGACGCGTAAACCTTGACTTTACGCCGGTTTTAGGCGTCGGTTCTCAAAGAACCGACGCCTAAACTATTTTTTTTTTCGCGTTTTTGTACTAGTGTAAAAAATCAGTAAAAATCGTGAAAAATATCGAACCAGCTGCCAATAAGCCAAACCGCGGTCAGCTGTAGTTTCTTCTAAGAATGTTGTACAAATCGGTCCTCATCTAATTGCAGCGCTAGGTCTCTAGGTTTCTAACTTATTCAATTTAGTCCTCAACTCTTATTTCAAATGGGTCCTTTTTAATTTATACTCAAGTCCTTTATCTTTAGAAAGTGGTCAACTTTGTAGCGCCCCGAGTTCCGTATACCCGATTCACTACGTCATTTTCTGTCTAAATTTTTCGAATAATATTTTTGCGGAAGAAATAGTTGAAATTCATTTTTAGCAACATTAAATAAACTGTAATGGCCGCTAAAATTGAAAACATTTATGAAACCATTTGAAATAGTAAATAGAACCATTAATATTGTAAAGAAATTGCCAATATCATAATTTCTCAAATAAATGAACTTCTCTAAATTATTCGATTGTTTGGAAAATACGGAAATCATTAACGTCAAACTTTCAACCGTTTAACGATTATTGCCACCATCATTCATCGCTCGCCACCGTCTCCGAAATCTGCAAAACTGTTAAAAAGTAGGGTGAGTATTTCATGGGGGAAATACTCAGTAGACTCATCGCATATTAATTTAATTTATAAGATGATTAAACACATAAATCCCGGCTCTTTATAAAACGGGCATTGATAGAGCTTCTTTATAAAACTGCTCTTGATAAAACTCATATTGTGCATTACAGCACGGGACATATTTTGCAAATCATATGCTCTTTGAAAACATCTCTTTGAAAACAGTTCTTTGAAAACCATATACTTATAAAACATTTTAATTATGCCAAGCATAATTTCTTTTGAAAGCATAACATAAGATAGGATTTAAATCCTCATAAACATAAATAGACACAAGAACTTTACCGAACTTAGGTGGCAAGAATTCTTATGCAGTAAAATCATAATAACAGTAAGTTTTCATCATAACATAGGATAATATCGAAATCCTCATAAACATAAGAATTTTACCGAACTTAGGTGGCAAGAATTCTTATGTAGTAAGTATACCAAGCATAATTTTTCTGAAATTCATAGGGATCAATTGCATCATAACATAAGATAGGATCGAAATCCTCATAAACATATGCGACAGGAATTTTACCGAACTTAGGTGGTAAATCCTCATAAACATATGGAAAGATAGGAATTTTACCGAACTTCGTGGCAAATCCTCATAAACATAGGAGACACAAGAATGTTACCGAACTTAGGTGGCAAGAATTCTTATGTGTAGCGCTACTAAAACTCCGGTCCCCTTAACATATCATAACTTATCATATGGGACCCAAAACAATCTTGGTAGATTGATTTCATAGCAATGATCCAAAAAAACATTTTCGTGAAGCATAGGGTATACTTACTTTTCGTAAAAACATAAAGTATATTTTCTTTTCATAAAAACATACTTACTTTTCATAACAACATAAGGTATATTTACCTTTCATAAAAACATACTTGTTTTTCTTAAAAATTGACTTTCACAAGTCACATGACATTCATATGAAATCATAATTTAAATTAATTAATAAGTGCGAGTCTACCTCAAATCCGACGAGTGCAAAGTTGAGCGGGAATGACTTCAATTTCTTTAAATTCTCCGTACGCTTCGTCTTAGCCAATAAGTCACTTTAGTCTATCGAATATATAGTTCAAAATGATAAATTATAATTTGAGGACTAAAATTGATGTTTTGAAAGTTGAGGGACTAAAATGAATACTTTTGAAAGTTGAGGGACTAAAATAGATATTTTGAAAGTTGAGGGATTAAAATGAATACTTTTGAAACTTGAGCTTAAAATCAAATAAAGTAAATCAGCAGGGACTGAAGTGATCAGATTTTGAAAATGAAAGGGCTGATTAAAACTCATTTAAAACTTAAAGGACTGAAATGATAGTTTTTGAAAACATAGGGACTAATCTGAAAACTTTTTAAACTTGAGGACTAAAAGGTAATTTCCGAAAACTTAAAATATTAAAATCAAATAATTCATTTTCAGATTTTATCCTTCTCTCTCTCAAAACCACTCTCTGTCTCTCTCTCAGAAACGGCGAAGAGGGTACGGTCGACGGCGAAATACGTCTTCAGCCGGCGATTCGCCGGCGCACACCGGCGTAAGGTGATGGCAAGAGGTGGTTAAAGGTTTTGAGAGTATTGGGTGAGAGTTTGTGTGCGAACCGGGGCTGAATTCGAAGCTAGGGTTCGCGATGATACTCCGGCGGAAATTCAGCGATGGTTTAAGGTAGGTATTTGGTACTCTATTTCTTGGGTTTTGGGTTTTGATTTGTGAGGAGCAGTCGTTGGCGGATTTGACTGTTGGTGGTTTGCAGGTGGTATTGAGACTGTGGTTCGGCTGAGTGCGGTGGTGGTGCTCAATTTTGATTTATGATGATGAACGCTGATTCAATTTGGTGTTTGAGTATGGTGATGATAGTGTCGGTTGGCAATGGTGTTGCAGATTTTGATCTGGGTAGTGAATTGGCTGCAAATTGGGAATCAAAGTTTGTGGCTGCGATGGTGGTTTTGGCAGTGATTCAAGGTGGTGCAGTTTACATAGTGGTGCAGGGACGTTTGGCTGTGGTGTGATCAATGCAAACGGTGGTGGTGTAGACGAAATGGAGTAGGAATGAATTGTGTATTGATGCAGTGATGAATTTGATTAAGACAGTATGTTGGTTTGGAGTTCAATCTAGGCAGGGTGATGGCTGGTGGTTGGATTGTGGTTGCAGACAATTGGTTTGAGGAAATCTGATGATGGTTTAATGGTGCAGCCGGTTGTTGCCAGTGGTGGAAGGTTTTATAAATATGCAGGTGGTGTCCGGTGGTGAAGGCAGTGATGGTGCTTGATGGTAATTTGGTTTGCTGGTATATGTCCTGTTCAGCTATGGTGAAGGGGTTGAGGGATAAAATCAAATCTGAGTTCAACTGACCGATGGAGGTTTGTGAAATGGTGTGGATGGAAATTGTAGAATTGGCTATGACTGATGATGATGATTGACAGTGTTGTGTAGATAATGAACGAAAGTGGTGAGGATATAATGATTCAGTTGGTTATAAAATAGAGGATTGTAGTGGAGATGAGTTGGAATAAAGTGGAAAAATTGGTGTGTGAATCATTATGTCTTTGAGACATAATTATGATGAAACTTGTGGAGAGAATAGAAAGAAACTTGAGGTTGGCCGAATTCTTGATGGAAATGGTGATAAAGATATGATAATTGATTAGGTATTATAGAATAGGTTAGTGGAAAATTAGATGGAATATGAAATGGACAATTGTGTAAGATTCTTTATAAAATGATGATGTTTTGGTGTAAAGAAGAAAACATGTGGGAAAATTTTGGTTTAGTTAAATAAGATTAATTTAACTAAAAATTTGACTAACTTCGATTAAGAAATGAAATTAAAATTGATATATTTTGGTCTGAAAATACTTTTGAGAATAAATAAATTTTGATATAAAAATTGAATTACGTATTTGGACTTGAAATAATTTGAATAAGGAAAATTGAGATATTTTAATAAATTTGGAATTCAAAATGATTTTGAAAATAATATTTTAAATAAATAATTAAAATAACATAATTTTAGAAATTCGAATTTTAATTTAAAATCGAACAAATTCGATATTTCTTGACTTGGCTAGACGAATCCGTCGCGGCATTAATTTCAAAACAATAGCGACACAATTTTCTAAATATTAAAATAATTATTAATTGCATAAAAATTCTGGGTCGCTATAACTTGGTCCCAAGAAATTTTGATTTCCTTCAATTGGCTCATATTTTCTCTTGATTTCTTCAATTAGGCACTCGAACTTCTTCCTTCTTCCACTTGCATCTCAATTATATTCATGGACTTCTTTTGCATGATTTTGCTCTAATTTTCGTCCAATTGAAATATATTTTCTTCAATTCCTCCTTTTTCTTGATTTTTGGGATAAAACTTGAAATAGTTGTGGTGATTTCAACCATGCAACAGCACAAAGTAAACAAGTTAATTACAATAACAATATGATTGGCAAATTATTTTGGAATGATAAAGAGGCAATAATTGAAGCATAAAAGAAAACTCCCTTTAGAGCCCGTTTGGTCCATGAATTTTTTTGATTTTTATGGTTTTTTTGTGTTTGTTGATGGATGTATGGTTTAGATTGATTTGAAAAAGTAAAGATTGTGGGCTTGACCAAAGATGAATGGTTGAGATTGAATTTGAAAAGTTTTGGTAAAAACTTTTGATGTACCAAACAAGCTCTTAAACTTCAATTCTCCCAACCGTGTTGATCAAACAAAAAATCTATCCTCCCTGCTCAAAATCTTCCATGCTCTATTTGGTTCAAAATAATATTGTAGCTATTATTTTATTAATTAATGTTGAATTACGTAGTTAACATTGTCATTCGTTATCATAGATTTATAATCTGCACCGAGAGACTCCTTCAACTATCACATCGAAAGTATTGGCGCTTGCATCTCACACTTCACTTAACATCCATACTTATCCAGCATGTAAGTTAACAGCATTCAATTTCTTATATGTAGCGACATTCCAAGTAAATTAGCGACATCAAATTCGTTGCTACAGGCTTCATATCAGCAGTGATGACTTTTGTCTTCGCTATTTAACATTAGCCACGGGCCTACAGTGAAATCAAGTGGGGAGGGGCGACCAAACCGAGCTAGCTAGATGTTGGAGGCTGGCTTTATTGGTGAAGATAATGGCGATCATGGGAAGAACTTTAGACTCAGGGTATTTTTTTTTTTTAATTTTATTCTGTAGAAATTGGGGACTAAGCCATGGGTCGCTATTTCGCATTAGCCACGGGCCTACAGCGACGCCGGTATGCGATGACCTTGCCGTCACAAATGTGAAACTGAGATGATTTCTATATAGCTGCAAAAAATATGTTAATTACACTGAACTTCCAATCTAATCGTAGTTTGTCTTGTTTCCAAATTATATTCGAATTTTTAATATTGGCAGGCAGTTTATTTAGACTACATTATCTTCAGGTGGAAATTATTGACAAAATATTCATCGGTGTAATTACCATCACTTTTAATGCAAATTCTATCTGCGCAAAACATGTGATGTCTTAGTTATAAACAAATGAATAAAATATAATCAATTAATGCATTACTAGCCAGCCAGCCAGCCAGCCAATTACACGCAATGATGATTGAAAAATGATTAGTCAAAACGGGCAGCTAGGCAAATAGATTTTTATGCTTATTTTTGTGAATTTATATATATTTCATCCAACTCATCCTAAGGGCAATCATATTTCTTCTCTTTTTTATTGAGTTAAAACCAGCTTTTTTCTTTGGCTCTAATGGAAAACGCCTTTCCCTTCAGTTTCACTACTTTTGCTCTCTTTATGTCCCTGCTCTTTCTGTTCATTATCAAATGGAAGAAATACACAGTTGATACAAAACTCCAAAAACTTCCACCTGGTCCCAAACAGTTGCCCATAATTGGACATTTGCCCGAACAGATACCCCTTATGATCCATAACTTTTGCTACTAGGAGAAATATAATATAAATGAGTATAATTTCATATTAAATAAGCCACTTCCATCACGTCATGCTTTTCTTATTGTAATTCCGACTAATAATTTTCAGTTCTTCTTATTCTTCTCCTGCATATTTTATTTTATTATAGTTTTTTTCTTTAAGATTTTTAGGAAAATATTATGTTATTATTTTTACTTCGTCATATAATAAATATTATTATGATTATAAAATATTAATATAATAATCAAAATATTACATCCAAAATTTTAAAATTTGGATTGTCTGCTAAAATTTCACAATTTACAATTTATATATGTGTGTGCGCACGCGCACGTGACATTACCTTCAATCTAAAAGTTAAAACTTCAATAATCTATGACTTTGATTTTTATAGGTTACATGAAAATGTTTTACAAAATTTAATTCACATTTACATACAATATAATTACTAATACAATATAAATTAATTTTTGAATTAGTCTGCATATGATATTTTATACGTAGTGCTTTATTGGCTTCCATACTAAGCCTATGCATGGATCAGGGAGAAGAATGTGTCCAGGAATGACTTTGGGCATTGCTGACGTTGAGCTCCCTTTAGCACAACTTCTCTATAACTTCGACTGGAAACTCCCCGAAGGAGTCGATCCGCATAATTTAGACATGAATGATGTTGGAATTATATATGCCCTAGAGTATAATTCACGACATTTAAAAGTAAAATATTAATTGATTGTATTAATATGATGTTGTGTTTATCCATGGGTCGATTTGATATTAAAAATTGAGTGTTTAAGTTGTTAAACACAGAAAGATTCAATTTGTAATTCGATCTAAAGTTAACGTTCACGATCAGTAAATAAATATGGACAATTTATTTTGATAAGATCGTCTCTATTTTATTAAAGTCTATCTTTGACTTTGGTAATAAAATTGAGAGTACGTTTGGAACGTATTGGACGGGACCACGTGAAATTAATTTGTGACATTGACCATACAAATTTAATTTCACTTGATTATTGTACGTGGGACCTTAATCCTAATAGGATAATGGACTTCGATTACTAACTTGAAGTTCTTTGAGGTATCAATGGGTGAGATCAAATTGCTGATCAATATCTCGGTACTTTGGGAATTAAAGTGAACTAACGAGGAATATATATTCGTATTATGGAATCCGTCACCTTTTAGGTATGATCATAATCTCACTGGTTCTTCTAGTGGACAGTTGAATCTGAGCTCAGTAATTCGACAGTGACTGTTGAATTCTATGATGTGATGGGATCACATCGAACTGTCAGACAAAAGATGAGAGTTGAGAATTTATGAATATTCGAAGAAGGGCATTTTGGTCATTTTAACTTGCTCCGAATATTCGAGTTGATCGATGGGGGTAACATGTAAAAACGATAAGTCAGAGGATATAATTATTGATTAATTGTTTCAGTAATTTCAATTTTACTAAGAGTACAGTCTCGTTCTTTTAGTGGAATAGAACGTGATTAATAAATTAATTTTGACTGATCAAGAGTTGATCGGGTCATAATTAATTTATTGGAGCTTAGTTTAATGGGGTCCGATCAGGTTCCCTCGGTGGCTTCACTATAATGGGTTTACACAGGCTTATTACCTGTATTGGGTTGTGCAGAAATGGGCCTGGGTTATGGTACTAGGCCTGGTAGGGTTTTGGAGTGTAAAGAGGTTACAAATAGTCTCCCAAGACTATTTTTCTTAACCTAATAGGAAAAGTGGCGAAACACACACTAAAGTGTGTAGTGTGTTTCCTCTTTACAAAGAAACCCTAAACCTAGTTTAACCTAGGTCTTGAGAAAGGTGGCCACGCACCTGCACAGCTGCCATTGGAGAACACCGAGGAAAGCTTGAGGGTTTGAAGCTTTGGTGAAATCAAGAAACAACGAAAAGAGATTATTGTAAAGCACGCTACAAGGGTAATATCTCTTTCTTTTTATGTGCACAAAAATTATTTATTCCAAGTTAAATACATAGAACAGAAAATCCTGTAACGGGATGATCTATCACAAGAAATCAATTTTTGTGAGTAGAGCAACCCGGTTTCCCAACAATTAGTATCAGAGCGTCAGGTTTTTGATACTGATTTGTGTATTTAGGAATAAATAATTTTGTTATGCATGTGTTAGTTGAGCGGTGTTAGGATTATGTGATTTGATTGTTATTGGATGAATGATATTTTTTATTGAACAAATTTATGGCCTTAGATTTTTGTCGTGAAATCTTGTATTTGTTTTATTGAGTCCTGTAACAAATGGGGTGGATTACGATTCCATGTTTTCTCCTTTGATTTTTATTTTTATTTTTGCAATAGAATTAGGGTTTGTATAATTCTTGTTGTAATTGTAAAAATCAGAGGACCATATCTGCAGTTTTGAGATTGAAGGAATTATGTTGTAAATTCAAAGGACTAGATCTGCAGTTTTAATTTGAGGGACTGATGATGCAAATTCGGAAGAAGGACCACTATTCATCTTCTTCAAAAGCGCAAGGATGGGCAATGCAATTTTGCTGAAATTTTGAAAAATCAGCGGAGGGACCCATTGGTGAT
Organism: Ligustrum vulgare; assembly: GCA_963555705.1. Classification (NCBI taxonomy): domain Eukaryota; kingdom Viridiplantae; phylum Streptophyta; class Magnoliopsida; order Lamiales; family Oleaceae; genus Ligustrum; species Ligustrum vulgare. The sequence continues at coordinate 17,547 of CAUVWQ010000023.1, read as the reverse complement.
GCCACTGCGGTCGACGACCGACGGCACTGCTTTCCCCTCTCGACTGCAGTGGCGGTGGCACCGCATGTGAAGCAGCAAAGGAGGAGCACGATGTAATGCAATGCAGCTGCCGCCATGTGCGTGGTGCGACGGTGCTCAAAGCACTGTCATCGCGCGATCGTGGTGGCGTTGTTGAGTCCAGAAGATGCCACCGATACTCCTTGCTTAATTTCCGGCAGATTGGTGCAGAAGATATATGGAGACACAGTTGATTAGCGAGCTTCATCCCGAGCGATGCGGCGGTGTTTTCGCCGCTGTCGTCGTGCAGTATTGTTGGCAGCGATGATACCCAGTCGTTTCCTGCCGATTTCAACGCGCGAGTAGTTGTGGTTGTTCCATTTTCGGCGATAGCAGCGGAGGTAGATGGACGGCTCGTTGCTGTATATATCTACTTGCAGATAGTAAAAAGATGAAGCAGAGAGAGAGATGGTAGATGGACTCCATTGGGCTTATTTCTCACCTGGGCATCATTCATCTTGGGCTGATGTTGGGGATTAATTTAAGTTGGGCCAGTATTTGGGTGAAATTAAATATGGCCCTAAAATTATAAAATTGGTCTATTTTAATTAATTGCAATGTGGGCTAAATCGTTTAGCTGGGCCAATGCAATGTGGACTAAATTTTAAAATTGGCTGGAATATTTAATTGGATCACTGCGTTTGGAATTTGGCATTTGGGCTGAAGATTATAACTTTGCAGATTGGACCAGTTTGATGATGGGCTAAGAAATATTATTTGAAGAGTTCAAGTAATGGGCTGGACACTTGCAAATGGGAATTGAAGAATTGGGCCGGCTTGTGGCTCAATAGACTCTTTAATTAATTTGTAATTTTTGTGTCTAGGTTTGACCATAAATTATGTTCTTATTTATTTTATTATCGCATTTATTTATTGCTTTAATAATTTGTGAATGAATGTCATTAAATAACATGTCATGTAGATCGCATAAACACCGCTCTAGGTACTATACTGTTATGCATTGTTTTATATTTTATTTTCTTTTCTAAATGTTAGATTAGAAAATAAATATATTTATTAATAATTAAATTGATTTTAAGAGTTAAAATCGATTGGATAATTATTAATTAAAACCCAAGAGATCAAAATATTAAGTGAGCGAGGGTGCAATTTTTGAACCTACGGCCTCCCCTATTAGTCCATTAGTAAAAATTTGTGTATGTCTCGTGCTAATCTAATTAGTCTCCCTATAGGAGGGCTGCACTGTTTTGGTTACTAGATTGGGCCAAATTAAGTGATGATTTTTTAAGTGTGAATTAATCATGATTACCCTATAGGTGACATAATTAATTTGGTACTTGAAATATTATCAATATAGGGGTTAGACACTTAAATCAATGATATCGTGGGGACTTCCTATAGAATATCCAAACGATGTCAATGATGGCCAAATTTTAACGACTATAAATTAAATATTGCATGAGATGCTAGATATATTTAATTTAGTGGGAGGGTCCCAACCTAGCCATAAATCACATTTATTTCTCCTATAGAAAAATGTGTTTAAGATTTTGGGGTTTTAGGTTGTCGTCATATTATAGTAGTTTTGGGTCTACTTGTGCATAATTTTTTTATTCATGCATCATATATGAAAGTATTCATCATTTATACAACTCGTGTTTAATACATTTATTTTATTTGAATGTCGTATTTCCACAACTAGTTATATATTTAGACATCACCAACTAATTTGCGAAAACTGTAACATGTCTTGTTATAATTCTTTCCACTTATGACATTTGTTCGTGCTAGAAGATCCTTGTTCAAAATAATTATAAATCTTCCAATGAAAATGGTTTTATTTTGATGAGATGGTTTATTGCATAGTTTTGATTCACATATCAAGTACTTCGCAATAAAAATATCAAAATGGGATACCATATTTATTTTCTCGATGGAAGGGTATTTATGATAATTTGAACATTTTAATTATACAAAATATGCTATCAAGCTATATTATATCTCTACTTATGAACCGATCACGTTTTTATAAGAGACCATTTGGTAAAACATGATTGGTCACTTTAACGTGGTGGAGGTTCCACTTGCAAACATTGATTCATGTGACATAATGCTTGAGAAATCTTTTAAGATGATCTCTTGCGGTTTAGTGTGGACTATATTCACCAGGATGAACGTGTCCCTGAAAGGTTCAATGTAAGCTATTCATAGAGAAGAGATTATTTTAAAGCAACGGATAGTATGGTAGGCCCTCTAACCTTTTTGCTTTTGAGCAAAGATAGGATTAATGAGGAAGTAGCCTTTCTTGGAAACTCTATAATGGAGTAAGACTCTATTCATTGTGTTATGGTTAGTAATTGAGTCTATCTTGATTATAGATTCTAGAGTAACTAATCGCCATTGCAAGTTGTTGCAATATGGTCCTAGGTGACCAAATGACACAATGAGATAGAGTATACTATAAGGATAAGCACGGGTATGGTAATATGGAAAGAGCCGTTGGGCTTTTATGTTTGCGAAACAATTTGATTGTTATTTTGTCTCTTTATTATTTGAGCGGAATTATTTAGCACTTAATCTCCAGTTATTAGTTGGAATTAAGTTAAATAATGCTCTTATTGTTGCGAGACAAATGGTTAACAATCTCAAAGCCTTGTAAATGGTTCTAAGTGTAATATTACTACAAGTGATAAGGGATAGATGACTCCTTGTATTAATGAACTCTTTGATAAGATCTTAAGATAATCATATTTATCTAAATAAGATTGAAAGACTAGTAAAGATAACCTCTAAGTATTTTGGAGGTGGAATCTATGTGGGCTTTTGAATTTTATTTAGAGGGTAAAATGGTTAAGATTTTAGGCTTGGTTACACTTATCCAAAACTCGATTCTAATACTAGTAAGGGATGGACCTCAAAAGGATCTGAGGTGGAATCTATACTATTTTTCTGAATCTTGTTTAGAGGATTATATAACCAAGAGTCCTTATACATTATATGGACTTAAGAGTTTGAGGATTAATACACTTCGATATGAATGGATTCTTTTGTGCTCAAGATACGAGAGAGTACGAGTAATTCATCACTTTTATTGATGATCACTCCAGATCTCGATTATATACTTAATATCTCATTAATCCGAAATGTTGAAGAAATTCTAGAATTTTGGATAGAAGTTGAGAAGTAATTAAGAGAATCGAAATACTTCGATTTGATCGGGGTTTGTGTATCTCTCATATGAGTTTAGGAACCATTTATCGGAAAAGGAGAACAAGGTAATACCAAATCAATGATGAGTTATCCTCGTTACTAGTTTCATTTGGGAATGTATACCGGAGATAGTCAGGTTCCTTCACATAGCCTAGTACCATTGATTCGTTTCCTGAAATACCCCTAGAGTTGTGGCATGGGTGCAAGCTCAGTTTGCACCACATTCAGATTTGGGGACTTTTGGCACACAAGCTGAAAGCCAGGATTGACGAGATGGAGGCAACAATGAAGGTTTGATTATAAGGTATGCAGCGAAACTAGAAATTATTTCTTCTATAGTCCTCTGGTCAAGAAAGTATTTGTTCAGTACAAATGTAACTTTCTTAGAGGATAAGGCATATAGAAGAATACAAATCCACAAGTAAAATCCTATTGGATAAGATGTTAGAACGTGGTTCAAACAACTTGATTCCAGGTTTCTGCATAGAATTAATCTTGATGATTTGGGACTTCCTACGGAACCGATGGTTGCTGATCCTAGTGGGAGAAATAAGGCAAGTGGTTCAACCACTATTTTTGCCTGGTGAACCCAATGGACAGGGAAAAACCAAAGGTTGTAGTCGAAGTTGTTCTCACTGTTCTGCCTCTTCTTTATGTTCATAAAGAGGTAGTGAAGAGGTTGATCCCAATTAGGGATATAACCAAGTAGTGGGAGGAGAGGAAGGGACTCTGTTTGGACATAATGGAAATACACTTCCAGCGACTAATTGGAGTGGGAGGGTTGTAAGACCACCTTCATGACGCTTATTCTATGGAGAGTCTTTTTAGACAGTCTCTACTGAAATAAGAGAAGGACTCCTCATTTAGGGAAGTGGTAGAAGTTATAGACTTGAAATCATGGAAGGTGAATGTGAACTCGGAATTAGATTCCTAGTAATCCAACAAGTTTGGATATTTGTAGACGCACCCAATGGGGTCAAACCTATAGGGTGTGATGATTTTTAAGATGATAAAAGAATGGTAGATGGAAAGGTTGATACCTTTAGTGCAAGGCTTATGGTTGTGTGTTTGTGAAACCCTTTTCACCAATAGCCATGCAAAAGTTTACCTGGATCTTTTATCCATTGTCGTTCATTGTGAAAATGAGGTACGACAAATGGATTTCAAGATGTTGTTTCTTGAATGCATCTTGAGGAAATCATTTACAAAGTGTAATCTGATGAGTTCATATTAAAGACCATGAAAGTAAAATTCATGACTTACAAGTTTCCAACTTTGGATTTGGGTGATTGTTCAAGATATGGAATATAGAATTTGATAGAACCATTGTGATACATGTTCTTAATCAAAATCTTGATATATCTTAAGTATACTCGTGTATACAGAAAGATGAGACAGTTTTCGCGACTATTTATTTGGATGACACTCTACTTATGTGTGAGAGTATTTTCATTAAATAGTAGTTGGTACCAGCAATTAGACTTGAAGGACTTGTATATGACTATCTATTTTTTTCTAGACATCCGTACTTTTCGGAGTGGGAGAAAAATGAAATAGAGTAGTCTCAAGTTTCATGTAATAATAAAATACTATCTACATTTGCAATATTGAAGTCTTGAAAGGAATAATATTATTTTTGGACTTTATCTATCTTATGAGTATTCTCCTAAGACTCATGGTAAGATATAGAAGGTTCCTTATGCTCCGGCTATAGGAAGCCTTACTTTGCACTAGATAGGTCATATCTTATGTTGGGGATATTGTTGGTGATTATTAGTTTGATCCAGGATCAGATCATTGAATAGAGGTAAAGCATATACTGAAGCGTTTTCGGAAAAACGAGTAAATATTTGCTTATCTATTCAGTTGGTGATCTGATGGATTAAAACTAATTAAGATCTGATTTGACTAGGACTCTCGAGAGTTGTCAAAATTGGAATATAACTAGGAGATAATGTGGTTAATTGGTTGGGTATAACACAAACTTGGATTGTTTGTTATACAATCGTGAATTACATCGAAAGGAGTTACTATCTTGGTTGAGAACATAATCTTTAGTGTAATGATGATGTTGACAAGATGGATGATTCGATGTTTCATGTATACTCTAAGGGCAAGTGGGAGATTGTTGGAATTATATATGCCCTAGAGTATAATTCACGACATTTAAAAGTAAAATATTAATTGATTGTATTAATATGATGTTGTGTTTGTCCATGGGTCGATTTGATATTAAAAATTGAGTGTTTAAGTTGTTAAACACAGAAAGATTCAATTTGTAATTCGATCTAAAGTTAACGTTCACGATCAGTAAATAAATATGGACAATTTATTTTGATAAGATCGTCTCTATTTTATTAAAGTCTATCTTTGACTTTGGTAATAAAATTGAGAGTACGTTTGGAACGTATTGGACGGGACCACGTGAAATTAATTTGTGACATTGACCGTACAAATTTAATTTTACTTGATTATTGTACGTGGGACCTTAATCCTAATAGGATAGTGGACTTCGATTACTAACTTGAAGTTCTTTGAGGTATCAATGGGTGAGATCAAATTGCTGATCAATATCTCGGTATTTTGGGAATTAAAGTGAACTAACGAGGAACATATATTCGTATTATGGAATCCGTCACCTTTTAGGTATGATCATAATCTCACTGGTTCTTCTAGTGGACAGTTGAATCTGAGCTCAGTAATTCGACAGTGACTGTTGAATTCTATGATGTGATGGGATCACATCGAACTGTCAGACAGAAGATGAGAGTTGAGAATTTATGAATATTCGAAGAAGGGCATTTTGGTCATTTTAACTTGCTCCGAATATTCGAGTTGATCGATGGGGGTAACATGTAAGAACGATAAGTCAGAGGATATAATTATTGATAATTGTTTCAGTAATTTCAATTTTACTAAGAGTGCAGTCTCGTTCTTTTAGTGGAATAGAACGTGATTAATAAATTAATTTTGACTGATCAAGAGTTGATCGGGTCATAATTAATTTATTGGAGCTTAGTTTAATGGGGTCCGATCAGGTTCCCTCGGTGACTTCACTATAATGGGTTTACACAGGCTTATTACCTGTATTGGGTTGTGCAGAAATGGGCCTGGGTTATGGTACTAGGCCTGGTAGGGTTTTGGAGTGTAAAGAGGTTACAAATAGTTTCCCAAGATTATTTTTCTTAACCTAATAGGAAAAGTGGCAAAACACACACTAAAGTGTGTAGTGTGTGTTTCCTCTTTACAAAGAAACCCTAAACCTAGTTTAACCTAGGTCTTGAGAAAGGTGGCCACGCACCTGCACAGCTGCCATTGGAGAACACCGAGGAAAGCTTGAGGGTTTGAAGCTTTGGTGAAATCAAAAAGCAGCGAAAAGAGATTATTGTAAAGCACGCTACAAGGGTAATATCTCTTTCTTTTTATGTGCACAAAAATTATTTATTCCAAGTTAAATATATAGAACAGAAAATCCTGTAACGGGATGATCTATCACAAGAAATCAATTTTTGTGAGTAGAGCAACCCGGTTTCCCAACAAATGAGACGTCTGGATTAACTGCAAAGAGAAAAGAAGACCTCTACGTGATTGCTACCCCTTATGATCCATAACTTTTGCTACTAGGAGAAATATAATATAAATGAGTATAATTGCATATTAAATAAGTCACTTCCATCACGTCATGCTTTTCTTATTGTAATTCCGACTAATAATTTTCAGTTCTTCTTATTTTTCTCCTGCATACATTATTTCCTAACGACCTTGTTATGCTCGACACTGTTCTAAAGTATTGTTCTTCGTGTAAATTTTCTTTTCCCTTGGCGGCATAAAACTACTAATTTCTGAATTAATTGTTGTCCAATTTAGGTGTGGGTATTTGAACCAGAAATTTTCGTGCCCGTTCAATTCTAAAAATTACATGGAATCGAGTGGTTCCATTGACAAAATACCCAAATTTTAATGGGTTAGATTCTTTAAATTCCTGGACCGGAACCCGATCAGGTACTGCAGCTCATTATATTACGTTTTTATTCTACCATTTAACATATGGTGTAAATTGTCTAAATTCGTTTACTAATATATAGTAGATTTAGCAAAGACATTAGTCCTAATGGCCTTAATTTCCTTTGTTACTATTCGACTTGACTTTCCGAAGGAGACCTTGAAAATCCGGAAATAAAACCAAGGGGAAGGACATCCATTTACAAGAATTTTTACTTTTAATGATGAAGTAAAGGTTTAAAATATCACTACGAAAAAATGGCCCTTTTTCGACGAACGTTTTAGTCGGTAAAGCCTGTTTCCATCGCAAATGACAATCTCCGACGGTACTTTTCCATCGAAAAGCTGTCAGAGTAGTTCGCATCACTATTGCTATTCCGACGGATTTTTTTCCCACCATCGGAAATGTTTAACAGATTTAGAAAATGTCAGAAATTTCCGACATGTTTTAATACCTTCGTAAATTCCCGACGGTTATGAACTCCCTACATACTTTCCGACGAACTATTTTCTTCGTCTAAAAATAGTAGTATCGTGAAAATAAATTTTTTTATGAAATTTTAAATATTGTTTCCCATATTTTATGATTTCGAATTTTTTTAGGTCATTATTTCATGTAAAACTAATAATTAAAATATATTAATATGAGAAACGACAAATGTAATTGCTAATGTACTAATCTTGGAATAAAGTACATAATCTTTGTTTTATTATACATACATAACCTAATTGTTATATTACTGTTTTTTTGTTCCAGACGAAGATGGAAACATAGAATTTTGGTAAATTTAATTGTTAGAGCAAATCTCTAATTTTTTCTTTCACTAACATTTCCATTTAGCTACCATTGAAGCTCTTAAATCTTCCATTTCTTTTTGTCTCCTAACATCTGTTTCTACTAATTTCTTCTTAAGCTCCTCTATTTCGGCTGATTGTGAGTGTAATTTTGACTTCCGAGAGTAATTTCTTACTTTCATAGTACATTGTGAATTCTCGAGATCGTATACACAACCCTTATATGTAAGCTGTAACGAATGACCTTCGATTGTTTAAAGACAAGCAATGAATAATTAAAATTATGAAGTTTTGAATTAAAATAAAAAAGTTAAGCTACATTGTTTCATCCCAATATATAATTTAGTCACACATCATCATATCTTCTACAATACATAAAATACAATATATAAAAAAAGATGGATGGATGAGAATTTTTGAATACCTATTTTACCCCTATTACATTAATGAATTTATTGTTAAGAATTACATTGTTATAATATAATTTTGTTGTAAATATTATATTATATTAGTGAATGACAGTTATACTTATACCCCTAAAACCCTAGGTATTATTACTTTATGTATCCCATGTTCCCCCTATATAAATGGGGACTTTGGTTCATAATAATACACAAGTTTATTGGTGTCTCTACTTTTCTCTTTTTTTTTCTAGTTTATAACACGTTATCAGCACGAGTCTCTACCAAATTGAGTTAGAATTTTCTTTTTCAAAATCTCATATACAAAAATATTAGTTAGAAGGTAAAATCATGTGTGTCAAAATTAATTTAACAGCATATGATTTTTTTTGTTCCGATTGTGGTTGAATTATTCCAGTTCCAGGAGGTTGCTTCAATTCCAATAATTGTTCCAATTTCATCTGCCTCCATACTCCAACCAATAATTTGTGCTCGTGTAACAATTGTGACTTGGACACAAGTCAAGTTCGACTCCATACATTAACATTTTTTTATGTGTGTTTAATGTATATATTATTTTGTTGTTGAATTTTTTTAAGTTGATAATTCATTATGTTGTTGCTCTCGAAGTAGCACAACAATACATTAATATTCCTGAAGAATATTAATCATAGACTTGATTATCATTATTCGTTGTTGTTCCTGAAGTAGCGCAACATTGTAATTAATATTCCGAAAGAATATTATTTGCTCCCGAAGAGCATAAATAATAATTTTTAATATTCCAGAAGAATATTGATTTTTTATTTTTGAATAATCAAAATTTTAGAACTATAATTATTCTAGAAGAATAATTTGTTATTGCTCCCGAAGTAGCACAATAAATAATTAATATTCTAGAAGAATATTAATTGCAGAACTGTTTATTATAAATACATATAGGCTAGTTATACAATTTGTAATATTGTTTTAACTATATTGGTTGATGATAGACATATATCTAGTTTAATATAATTTATTACTTCGTATCAATATTCCAGAAAAATATTGATAATTGAATGAATTTCAAATCATTATCTCAGAAGAATATTGTGTTATTATTACGTTTCAATATTCCAGAAGAACATTAATCATAAATTTGTTTATTATAAATAACTTTTTGTTATTTCTGAAGTAGTACAATATTATAATTAATATCCTAGAGGATGTTATTTGCTCCTGAAGAGTATGAAATGATTTATTATTTTTGAAGAATTGAAATAAGTTCGTTAGCAGAAGAACACATATATTATTCCAGCACATTAACCTTAATTCTAAAAGGTACAAAAAAATTGTCATTATCCCTTTTTGCCTATATTAATTATGTTTGTCTGTACCATTTGTGATGTACAAGATTAGCCTAAAATCTTGAAATAAAAATCAGCAAAGAGTGAATTACCATGATCATGGTTTATTTGTAGTATCTATATGTTTATGTTAATCCAATATTCTTGCAGTCTTTAGATTTTATTTTTGTCTTGTTATCCAAGTAATATCTTTTATATATAATATTACTTGCTTGTGAAGGGTAGTTTATTACAATTTCAACATTTCGGAAGAATATTGACTCAATTCTCTTGAAGAAGCATAATTTATATTTTAAACGAATATGGCGTTGGTGTTCTCGAAAAAACAAAACCCACGTTAGATAAATATTCCAAAATATATTTTATCATCATTTGTGTAGAGCACAAACATTGTTAGTTCGAAAGGTAGAACAAATCATTAATGTCAATATTCCTGAAGAATATTATTTGCTCCTGAAGAGCATAATTTGTTAATATTCTTGAACAATATTGATTTATTATTCTTGAAGAATTGCAATTTTAGAAATATAATTAATCCAGAAGAATAATTCATTATTTTGCTCCTAAATAGTACAATAGATATTAATTATTGTTATAATTGAATGAGATTCGAATCAATATTCCACAAGAATATTGCGTTATTACTACGTTTCAATATTCTTGAAGAATATTATTTTGTTGCTCATTTGATAAATATTGCATTCTTTTTCTCAAAGAAATTCTAATTTATTAATAATCCAGAAGATTACTATGATGTAAAATAATATATTGTTGTGATGATTCCTGAAGAACCATAATTTTATCTCATATGAAATGTAATAATGGAATATAATTTGTTCCCGAAGAGCCCAATATTATGAGATATGTTATTAATTTGATATTCTGAAAAAGTATTTTGTTGTTACTCCTGAAGAATAATAACTTTATTTTATGATAAATATTCAATTTATTATTTTACTTGTTCACGAATAACATAATTTCTTTTTTTGCTCAAAGTAAATGTTTGTATTCTATTAACTTTGAATTTCCATAGAAAGTGGTATAATTATTCGATCTTATCATATCGTTTTGATTATACCAACTTACAATAAACATTTTTTTGAATGTATGTTTTACATTCAATATTATAGTACAACATTCCCGAAGAATATTGTATCACTATTCTAGAAAAAGAAACAATCTAAATCAATGTTCCAGAAGAATATTGATCTAAATCGATATTCTAACAGAATATTGTACATTTGGAATATCTCGTTTGAGTTAGTTAATCAAACATTCTAGAAGAATATTTCGTTTTTGCTCTTGAAGACGCAAAATCTTATTTCACACTACATATTCAAGTCTAATATGTTTATATGTTGTTTCTCTCGAAGAAGCATAACAATTATAAAATAATATTAACTGCTCTTGAAAGAGTATGATATTACAATATTCCGAAAGAATATTGACATATCGATTTTGAATGAGTAATAAAAACGTACTTTTCGATGTAGCATATGTTTCGAAAAATATCTCATTTGAGTTCATGATTATCCGTGAAGGAAAACATATAACTAATGTCATAAGGACATTAATTAGTTTGACTACTTGAATAATATATGATTATATAATGTTTAATCATTGAATTATATCTCATATTGAACCAGAAGTTCAATATGATTTTATTATTTGGAATGACCAGTTGGACCATTACTAGATCAATAATGATGCGAAATTAAAATGGACACTTAATGAAGAACCAGAAGATTCTTCAATCCAATCATATATGATGTTTGTTCTCTTTCATGTAATTTCTTGACTGTCACTAGCTAAAATAGGGATTAAATTCCCTATAATTCTGAAAAATAATTAGGGTGATAAATGGGCCACCATCATCCTCCACGTTGATAATCTAAATATCATTTGTATCTAATAGATTTGATACATATACTGGATGATTGCATGGTGTTCACAATATGAAGTTTGCGAAATTATTACTCAAATTTTAAATTATGAGCAAAAAATTTCAAATTATATAATCAAGAATGTGTCTTGATAATGCTAGTGGACATGAATCTCAAGATTTTAATAATTGTTAGTTGGGATATCGATAAATGATTTAACATTTTTGCTTGTTAAACGCCTCCAATTAATTTAATTGAGAACAAAATACTTCCCTTTTTTTTAGGAAATTTTATTACGCATCATGCCAACATCATAGTTTCCCTATTATAATTGACTTATGGTTAGAGCCTAATTTTTCCATATAATTTTTTAATAGTGCAATTGATCCACCACAATGCACTAATATGGAAAATAAAGAATGTTGAGAAAAATGCGTTGTTTGAACATATATTCCAAATAGGTGATATTTTACAACGTCGAAAAAAAAAATGATTGTCAATTTGATTGGACAATTTTCTCAACAATAGGGGGGAGATTAATAGCTTAAAATCAAACAAATGTATCATATTATGTTATCTATATCCTCGCGATTAATAATACGAACCAGAAGTTCAATTGAAAATAAAACGAAAAGTTCAAAAAATAACATAATTACAAGATGCATAAGAGATTAATAAAATCTCATGTACTAGCTACAGATGCTCTATCTTATATTGATGTATGGCACGCTTGAAGCGTAGCAATAATTGATTCGAATAAAGATTCCCAAATAAATAAAAATAGAGCAAATGATTATGATGGTCTTATTGAGGCATATACTCATGAGAGAGTATTTATTGACATAATTAATTGTAAATCTCCAGAAGAGGTTCAAGTACTTGAAACATCATCTCCCGACGCGTTATCAAACATAATTACATTCACGTTATAATTTTGAAAACTATAAATTTAGGAAAAATACTTTAGATTGAAATAATATCTATTTTTTTTTTCTTTCTTCAGAATGTTTCCAATTGACTTAGAAAAATTACGAAATAAATCGTTTGAGTTGGTCATAGACAAATTCAGCAACTTAATTATGCCATTTTTCCCTAGTAATGCAGTCTGTTTGTAAAAATTATTTAAAATGACAAACGAAGTCTAAAATTTATGAAATTTTATTAAAGTATCAAGAACTCATATAAATACACAATATAAAAGTTTGGGGTCTAAATGACCACGTTTGAAGTGCGAAACTATTTTTTAAACAGGCTGATCACTGTTTCCAAAACTGCCCCGTCGTAGTTTACAAAAAAAAATTCATAATAAATTCTACGGGACTCCAAATGACCTAATTTCAGTTCCATATGATAGATAACACATAAAGGGTAATTTTTCATTTTGAAACACTCATAAATTGTAAATATACAACCTACATTAAATTTTCAAAGTGCAACCAATAATCTTAGTAGTCTGAATCCTAAAGCTGTTGTACATAGATCTTCATATTTGGGCTCATGATTTTCGTTATACTTTCTGCTAATGATTGTCAATATTTTCTTAATTTCCCCCTCAAAATGGTAAGATATTCCCAGCCTTTGCAAGTTATCAATTAATTCCAACTGAACTAGTGGCTCCACTGATTCATCAAGCATCATCTTCACTTTCATTTTCAGTTCAGAAGCCCGCTCTACGTGTCTCCCTCCCTACATAATCCACATCATTTTTCATCAGTCCTTTAAGGGAAAAAACAAAAAAGAAAAGAGGAAAAAAATGGTTTATGATAATTACCGTGTATTCACTATTTAATGACTGAATATAATCCAACTCCCACATGGTTGGTCCGTAGTTTCCCGATCGCCTAATCACAGTCTGTTGGCAAGACAGGACAGCAGTATATTCACCTGGAGAAGAGATTTTGGAAGCCACTGAATTATGATTTTCTGCGATGGAGTATATTCTGTATTGTTGGTATTTAGTATTATACAGATCGGTACTGGTATTTTTATGTGTTGGGTATTTTGGTCCCAATCAAACCTCGGGGGCAATGATAATACACTGTCGGATTTTAAGCTTCGTAGGCCCTCGGCCCATTATCGAAGATTATAGTATTGCCCAATCTCCACAATTAGGAGCCCAGTTGCTAAGAGATTAACTGCCCATTTTGAGGTTTTAATTGGGTCTCGACCCTGTTGCTCGATGTGTAGGCTTCGGAGCCGACCCATTTAATTAGGGTTTCCCTAATTAAGCCCTGAACCTATATCTACCCACACCCCTCCCTTTGGCCGAGTCAGAACACTCTCGACATTCCCTCTCCTCTCTCTTGGTGATAGCGGCGCCCTCCCTCTCTCTTCTTTGTGAAGAAACCGACCCTCTCCCCTTCTTCCTCTCTGGGTGACTAGAAGTGTGCCTTCTTTGTGACCACCACCGTGATCTCTCTGTGTGGCCCTTGCTGGTTGTGCCTTCTTGCTTCGCTTGGTGTAGTTCCTGTTTCGGTTGAGCCTTGTTGTGGCTCTTCTTGTGACCGTGTTCTTGCTACCTCTAGTTCGGCTCTTGCTTGTACACTGCCCTCTCCTTCGTGGGTGTTGGCTCGTGCTCCTGTGCTCTAGTGCGGTGTAAACTGCGACCTGCTGTGGTTCCCTTGTTGTGACCGAGAGTTGTGTGTTCGGTTCTTCCTTGGCTTTGTGCTTCGGCCTCTACTGTGGTTTCCTTGTTGTGGCCATGCCTATTGGGTCTACTTTGTGTTGTCCCTAGTTCGGTCTCTACTATGGTTCCTTTTTGCAGCATTGGTTCGGTTCCTTGGTTGGGTGTGTGTTGGCAGTGGGTCTTGGCCGGTTTGGGGGGTGTCTTGAAGTGTTCTCTAGCCGTTTGTAGTGGTGTTACCATTGTGGAGATTGAGCCGAATTTGAGCCCTCGATTTTCACCACTGTTAGTCGGCTAATTTGGTGCAATAAAGGGAGTTATCATTACTTGCTTTTATTGCTTATGCATTGATTCAATTATGTTGCTAATCATATTGTTTTCTTCCGCTGTATTGTGATTAATCTCGATTACTTTGTATTTTGCGAGGTTGGAGTTATCAACAAACATTGTGACACCAAAACATAATGAACCAGGTGAGATTTACGTCCTCTTAGATCACAAGCCTAGTGAAATTAACCTGTCTATGAACTCCAATACTGATGAATGGATTCTTGACTCTAGTGCATCATTTCATGTCACTTCTCATAAGCATTGGTTTGATCATTTGCATGAGTCTGATCATGGTCATGTTGTTGCATGGGGTGGAGTCGCATATAACATTACAGGTGTTGGTGATGTTATTGTCAAATTTGAAAATGGTTTTGTGTATACAATGAAGAATGTTAGGTACATTCCAAATATGGGTAGAAATTTGATATCGATGGGAGAGTTAGAAAATACAGGTTTCACTGGGAGGCTTGGTGACGGGATGATTAAAATGTTTAAAGGTGCACTTAGGGCCTTTAAGGCCATTAAGAAAAATGGCATTTACACAACTCATGCTGAGGTACTAAGTGGTAAAAACCATACTATTGCATCAATTGACACCGATCACACACAAAAATGGCACAATAGACTTGCACGTGTGAGTGTTAAAGGTCTAAAATTTTTGAATGATAAGGGTGTGTTTGGAAAGGATAAGGTGTCTGACATGCCATTTTGTGATCATTGTGTGCTTGGGAAATATCATAGGATGTCTTTTGCATCCAGCACACACCGGACAACTAGAATACTTGAATACATTCATTCTGACTTATGGGGCCCTGGGAGTAATCCCACTTTTGGTGGTAACAAATATTTCCTGTCCATTATTGATGATATCTCCAGACGTGTGTGGATTTATTTGTTGATAGATAATAAATCTGAAACTTTTGAAAAGTTTAAAACTTGGAAATTACAGGTGGAGAATCAGACAGTTAGAAATATAAAATATTTGAGAACTGATAATGGTCTTGAATTCTGCAATTTTGATTTTGACAATATGTGTAAAGATAATGGTATTACTAGACATAGAACTGTGCCTTACACTCCCTAGGAAAATGGGGTTGCTGAAACGATGAATCGTATATTACTTGATAAGGTTAGATGTATGATGTTAAGCTCTGGTGTGCCAAAATCTCTTTGGGGTGAAGCTATTATGACTGCATGCTATCTGATTAATATGACTCCTTCCGCTGCCTTGAATGGTGATACACTATATAAAAACTGGTATGGGAAATGTGCTGATTATTCTATGCTTAGAACTTTTAGTTGTACCGCGTTTTCTCATCAAAGTGAGGGAAAGTTAGAACCTAGAGCTAGAAAGTGTGTTTTTTCTAGGATATCCCGAAGGTGTTAAACGGTATAGGTTGTGGGACAGAAGTCAAAAGGGCGTGAGAATAATCATCAGCAGAGATGTCACTTTTAATGAGTCTGAGATGCCTTGTCTAGGAAACGAAGAATAGCTAGAGATAGGTGGAGATGAACTCTCACTTGAGGTGGAGAGTGTTAGAATCCCTATCCCCATTACCCCGAGTGAGGTGGAGAGTAACCCCCAACAAGATCACGAGAATGTAGAATTTGAAGAAGATGACCCTATAGATCATCCTGTTGACCATAACCCTTTGGATGGCTATCAGTTAGCTAGAGATAGGGAAAGAAGACCACATAGAGAACCTTAAAGAATGTCCGACTACGTCATAGCCTATGCTAGTTACCAAGACCTAGCTGATAAAGAGCCAAATACTTACGAGGAGGTTATGAGAAGTGAAAATAGTAAATTTTGGGTTAGTGCCATGAAAGAGGAGATGGAATCGCTCCATAAGAACCAAACTTGGGTTTTAGTGGATAGACCAAGAGATAAATCTATTGTAGGCTGCAAATGGGTCTACAAGGTAAAGGAGGGTACCACTGAGAGTGAGTCTGTGAGATATAAGGCTATGCTAGTTGCCAAGGGGTACACACAAAAGGAAGGGGTAGACTATAATGAGATTTTCTCACCCGTTGTTAAGTATACCACCATTAGAGTCATGCTTGATTTTGTTGAGTATTATGACTGGGAATTTGAACAACTTGATGTGAAAACTGTTTTTTTACATGGAGATCTTGAAGAGAATTTTTTTATGTTTCAACCCAAAAGTTTTGAAGATAAAGAAAAACCTGATCATGTGTGTTTCCTTAAAAAAATCATTATATGGTTTAAAATAATCACCTAGACAGTGGTACAAGAAATTTTATTCTTATGTGCTTTCTATTAGTTTCAAGAGAAGTGAGTTTGATCATTGTCTATACTATACGCACCACAGTGTGTGTATTTGTTACTTTATGTGGATGACATGTTATTGATTGGTTCTAACATGATTTTAGTAGACAAGATTAAAAATGAGTTAAACAAGGAATTTGATATGAAGGACCTAGGCCATGCTAAACGTATTTTGGATATGGAAATTGAAAGAAATAGGTCTAATTCTTGTTTATTCCTGCATCAAACTCCCTATGTGTAAAAGGTGTTAAAGAAGTTTTGTATGATTAATTGTAAACCTGCTTCTGTACCTCTTGGAAATCATTTTGTTTTAACAAAAGATCAATCACCTGCGAATGAGGAAGAAATAGCTTATATGAGTAATATACCCTATTCTAATGTGATTGGTTCTGCGATGTATAAGATGGTTTGTACTCGGCCAGATTTGGCCTTTGCTGTTAGTACTTTGAGCAAGTACATGTCTAATCCTGGCCCCACTCATTGTGAAGCCTTGAAGTGGCTACTTAGGTATCTTAGTGATACTTACAATTTGGGTTTAATCTATAAGTGCAAATCTAATAATTTGAAATTGAAGGGTTTTACCAATGCTGATTATGGTGGAGATAGAGATAATAGGAAATCTACTTCCTATTATGTGTTTACTTTGTGT